>RQTK01000036.1:863714-972902 GCA_003991915.1 Elysia chlorotica | reverse complement strand
TNTTTTTTTGTTGTTGTTTTTTTTTTTGGGGGGGGGGCGGTGTTGCTTTTTTTCTTGATTTGTTTTTGTGTTTTGATTTTGTTTTGCTTTTGTTTTTTGTTGCTTCTGTTTGTTGTTTTTTTAAGGGGTGTTGAAATTCGATTTGTATTTGTTCTTTTTTTGTGTGTGTGGGCTCTTTATGTGTTTGTTGTGTTGTTTGTTTTAAGTTATTCCGTAAGTTTTGGATGTTTTAAATAGCTTGTCTTTGTGGTTACTTGTCTTTTTGTGGTTGCTTTTAAGAAGTTGTATTTGGGATCTGATTGTTTTGCCTTCTTTCCGTTTTGAAGCAGTATTGATACTTATTGAACAGTGAGGTTAAGAGATTTCAATCAAACCTTGTGTAATAAATGTGTCCATATTTTCAATAAGGTAAGGGTGAGTTTCCTTATACGTATAAAATTATGTATTATTTTTAAACGTACAGAAACCATCGAATATTATGCGACTTCAAGCTACGCACAACTTTGACTTGACTTAGCCCGTGTTTCCACTGAAACAGAAACGAACCGACCCAAACCGACCCGACCCTACAAAAAACGGCAATGAAAATAGCACAGCCACAAATAACTAAGAAATCATAGAGAAGTCCGCCAGGGTGTTTCCACCAAAACGACCCGCCTCCGGCCGACTTTTTTCGAGTCGGTTGGAATACGGTTTGCACCATTTTTGACGGGTCGTTGGGGTGACTCATCAGCCACAAGCCTGCCACGGGTTAAAAAAATTATTTTATTTTAAGGAATTTTTCTAAACCGATTTCATATTCGTGATCAGCGCCCTCAAATTAGCAAAGTCTACGCGTAAACAATAGGTTTTGATGAAAAATAAAGATTTTAGAATTTGTTTAAAATTAAGTTTATTTTTCTTACTACCGGTCCCTTTTCACTTTTGCCACCACGTGGGAAAACCCAACGTGCCATTCCCCTTTGGTGTGCAACCTGAGGGGTCGAGTCATTGAAGGGTCGTTTCTGGTTTAGAGTTTGGTAGGTGGAAACACGAAACGGAAACGAACCGACAAAAAACGGTCCGGGTCGGTTTGGGTCGAGTCGTTTCTGTTTTGGTGGAAACGCGCCCTTAATCGCCTTTCGCATCCTGGTTCTCCGTCCGGGACGCCTCGGCAGGTTCTTGTATTTTATTTTTAAGTTGTTTCCATTTTTGCCTGTCTTGTGCTGTTGAGCGAAATTCATCTAAATGTAACTTATTTTTGAGTTGAAGTGTGTCTGTTCGCACAACTATAAACAGAAAAAAAAAAAAGATTATCTCTACATAGACACATACTTCGGTGGAAAATTGTACACGTTCTTTCAACGTATGCTTGCTAATCAAGTTAATTTGTGGTGAACTAAACAAAGGATAGAAAGGACAGGTGAAATAACTACATGAGAAGATGGTAGAGATTCGTTTAGCAACGCCACAAGACAAGAGCCCCTGCTACGGAATGAGAAAATTATGAGCCAATTATGACACCTGAGGCACAAAGCATCAGACAATACCTGATATAATTGTTACCTTCCTTGCCTTCTTACCCTTAAGTCAAAATGCCAATTTCTAGCCCGAGCTTCTTCTTTTTTTTTCATTTGTCCTTGTTTTCACAAAAAATCCCTCATTCCATATCTGTAACGTCTACCCGTCACATTTACGTTAAAACTATTTTGTATACCTACTTGCTGAACGATCGTTTTATTTATCTTCTCAACTTCGTACTTATCACCCTCCTACTTTTTCTCATTACACATTGTAAAATGTGATTTTAAGTGTAGAAATGGTAGCAGCGGCAGCAGCTGCAGCAGTAGTAGTAGTAGTAGTAGTAGTAGTAGTAGTAGTAGTAGTAGTAGTAGTAGTAGTAGTAGTAGTAGTAGTAGTAGTAGTAGTAGTAGTAGTAGTAGTAGTAGTAGTAGTAGTAGTAGTAGTAGTAGTAGTAGTAGTAGTAGTAGTAGTAGTAGTTGTTGTTGTTGTTGTTGTTGTTGTTGTTGTTGTTGTTGTTGTTGTTGTTGTTGTTGAAAGTGGGCGAACTGGTGAAAGCGTCAGCCTCACACTTGGGACGTCCCTGGTTCAAAACGCACGATCGACCAAAAAAAAATATCAGATTGCTTTTCCTTTTGTTTGAGTCAGTGTCAGTACATGTACTTGTATAAAGTGATCGGCTCAGACAGGAGTCATTGTAGCAATGTAAGTGTTATGAAAATTTTTAGCAGTAATTAGAAATAAACGTGATCTTTTTAAATCGACATCGTCTAGATAGCATCCACAGCAGTAGCAGTAGAAAAAAAAATCATTGTTAAAACAAGAAGCAGAAATCACAAATCTCGATCTAGTGCAAGAGAGAGACAAATGCAGTAAAGTACAAGTGACATGTGCAGGTTTCGAACCCACACAAGCACCTTTAAGTTCTACATATAATTTGAAAAAAAATAAACTGAAAGCCATCAAGAGTGGTAGCGTAGTATTTAATATTATAATAATAATATGTATATATGAAGTTGAATATAACGAATCAAACATATCTCTTTTCGAAATACAACAACCTTGAGCGAAACAGTACTGACCAATAATTTATTAAACACAGCTCATTATAGACTTAAAAGTTAAGTTACGTCTAAAATAAAACCTGGCCTTAAGATAGCAAAGACAATCCTCTCTCTGGCTATTAAAGCCAATATTGAACAGAGTACTGTTGTAAAATGACCAAAGGCAGCATGGGCTGTGATCGGTTCAGATACTTATCATAAACTTTCTTCAAATCTTACAACAACTGTAAATCACTGGTTAACTGCATGCCTTGATTTCAGCAAAGAAAAATCTACACGACAAAAGATTTTACAAACTAATTTCTTAAATCTTGTAACAAAACATAGGTTTAAGAATATTTTAACTATCTTTGTCAACATAATCCTGCAAGGAGAATATAAACTAAATAAATTCAATAATGTACGAGTAATAACAAAATGTGATGAAGTTCTGTGATGTCAATCCAGACTACAGGTAAAACAGTGTAATTTAAAACTCTGATGATTTTTTTGTAATGAAAATACCTTAATCCATAATTTCTAGAAAAAAATATTCAAAAAAGTTCAACAGAAGTGGATAATGTGTTGGTATGTAACTGTATTTGTAGCACTCATTTCTTGAGAGTTTGAGTTTTATTTTACGACACATCAGCACAGTATTGGCTATATTGTGCCAAACAACTTGTTGAGAGTAGTTTATGGTGGCCCAAATTGTTAAAAATTGATTTCAGAAGTTGTTTCCTTTCATTTTCAGTTTTTAATTGTCTTTAGAATTCTGCAGTCTGTTAGAAAAATTTATTAGAGTTTTTACACAAGTATTTTTTACAGATCATCTTTGAAAAGAATATTTTATTGCCTATATAACTCATACTTGTATAGGGAAAAAAACACCAGAATACTACAAGCTTTTAAAATAGAGATATCTTTTCATTGCATAAACATTAATGCATAAAGGTATTCAAAGTTCAAAGCATCTTCTCTCTTAAAAATATATGCTTAAAACTACGTTTATAGACAGAATGTTATAAAATCACCCTTTCAAACAAATTCTAAAAAACGACATAGAGCACGGCTAGCATCAAACTTTTACGTGGCAAAAGGTCAGAGCTTCTTATTAAACAATGGAACACAATACGCCTAACTAATTATAAACAATTGTGATCAGAAGGAGTTTAAACAAAAGATGAGTTGTTTTTTTTAATCATGTTGCATCAGTTTGCTCATATTCCCACCCTTACCAAAGTTAGCCATCTCATAGAATGATAAAGCCATCACTAGTTTTTAATCTTTTGCAGGTGAAGTTAAGTAGAAAGTTTTGAAAAGACTTTAATATTTCCTTTAATCCACGGTAAATAACACTATTACATGTATCATTGTCACCATTATAAAGGCCATGATAAGATTTCAATTGCAATAGTTTGGATTTTGGAAAAACATAAAGATTAAAATGCCTTACTCTCTATGTTGTAAAGAAACCATACATTCCTCAAATGAAAACAATAAAAATGCTAAAAGAAGACAGACATTTTTCCGACTTTTGTTCCCACAATTACATCCATGTTCGTTGTTAAGTGACTTTCTATGTTTGTATACTCATATGCTTGATTTTTTAAATTAAGCATGTGATATTTGTATTAATGGAGCATATATCACAAAATAAAAATTTACTCGGTAAAAATTATCAATTCAATCCATTCACTATCAAAGATTTTTTGAAGTTTTTATTTAAACACAAGTGCTAAAAAAAAAATTAGTTCACAAAATTGTTTTAATATAAAATATAACCAAACTTGACTTCACATGTTATCTTTGTTCAGGTGTGTCAATATGTGCTTTAAATGACAATGTTTGAAAATTTCAAGTAGCTTTAAATCTTACTGTTGTATATAATTATCCTTTACACAGAGTTTTGGCTCATGGCTTTTGCAGTCCAAGCAAATATAATCAGTATCAGTACGGGCAAAATCATCTAAAAATAAGTCAACCTTGAAATAACGCCTGATATTAAGAGGAAATTAAGTAAAACAGACCAAATGGAAGGGATAAAAGAGTATTTCAAGAAGGAAAACTATGAACTTGTAGGTTGCACTAGCCAAAAATATTCATGTGCATCCCGAAAGCATCAGTAAAAAGCCGCCTGACAATGCTGGCCCAACTGCCATGGAGTATCAAGGGTTGTGAATAAGTTAGAGACAGAGACTAAAATTTTAACTTTGACAGGACTGAACAAACAAGGCCACAACAGAGAAGTAAGGAAATTTAAAAGCAAATAAGCAGGGATAAATGTGAGTTTTTAAATCAATGAAGAATGAAAACGGTACACAAATGAGATGTAACACTTTGCAAAGTGGTTAACAAGAATATATGAAAAAAAAATGATGATCAATGAATAAAAAATATTCTAGAGTAACTGGCAACAGATATGGAGGGGGAGGGGTAGGGGGAGCAGAAAATCAAAAAAAAATGCTGGAAATTCTACTGATCTCACCGAGCAGGTAATAAACTTCTAAAATTAAAAAAAAATTAAAAGTATCAGTCTAAATTTATGGCAACATCAAAAGTTTTCAGTCACAACCAAATACTAATCACAATAAACACAAAACTTAGACGAAGGGCATGAAAGGACTGTGAGTGATTCACAACCTCTAGTTGGAGGGAATCTCGATTAGGAGCCGCTTGAAGAAGTTAACATTTCAAACAAATCAAAGCAGGACTGGAGGTGATAAGATAGACAGGGTCCCTAAATTTCTACTCAAGGAGGAGAATCAAAGGAGAGTATTACATGAAAAGATCTGCTGCCTAGCACATGAAAAAGTCAGCTAAAGAGCAAAGAATATTCACCTAAGTGGCCAAAAGCTCAACCTTAAGGAGTGTGAGAGGCACTTATAAAATGTACCTGATGTGTTTTAGAGTGAGGCCACCAAGGCATTCATAGAGAACAATAGTTATGTCTTTCAAACAGTTGAGATGAGTTAAGCATCACAAATTTATTTAACCGGCATTCCAATCAAGCACCCAGATAATAATTTAAATCTCAAATCTCATGCTTTCATCTTGCTGGTTTGTCCAAAGAAAGTATTCTGACAGTATTCGTCTATTTATGCTGACAAATTAAACATAATATAAGGATTGATCCTTTGATATAAAAAGCTTATCAATGTGAAAACAAAGTCATTTCCCTCGAAGAATGATAAAAATGTGATGTTTATATCATAAAAATAAATTGTTTACTTACAATGATAGTGGAAATAGGCAAGAAAGCAATCCCTACGAGATGGAAAAATAAGAAACACTATGAGTACAGTGTAGATATTGATAGCATAACACAGATAAACAAAGAATGCTATAGCGCACCAAACTAAAAAGTGTTAACTCTCTTTGGGCTGCAGAATAACATAATAATCAAGTAGATTAAAATTGCTGTCATAATCAGGATAGCATGATAATGTGTTGATATAAATGCATAAACTTAAAGAGATCAGCCAAATAAGTTAAATAAAGCATAGGCAGGCAGTTTAACAGTTTCAGCACATAATTCTCAACAACCAATGATAGACTTAAAAAACAGTAATGCAATTATAAGGAAAGATTTCTATGATTGCACTTCTCAACGTAGTTTTACTAATTACATGACATACACATTCAAAACACTTTTCTGGAAGGACTTTTTATTCCTCAAAGTTAAACTGTCTGTGATAATTTTGGCATTTTGCATGATTCATTATTGCAAATTGGCTGTTACATAGAGAAACAATTTTTTAAAGAAGTCACTGGCTTGCATTACAAAGATAGAAGTTGTATGCCTTAATGAGTTACCATGTCAGAATCTGTGAGTTATTTTTCAAAGCAGTCAATAAAACTGTATTCATAAACTTTTCTCTCACAAAAAAAATTGCTTTAGAACAGATTATATATGCTGTGTCCTTAAATCTGTATCATCAATCCAAAGTTGTTTAAGTTAATTAAGTCCATAAAACAAGTTCATTTCAAACAAATTCACTTTTCCCTCCAAAACAAGATGTTTATGGCTGAGATTTTCACCATAACAAGAACATATTATTTTCTTGTTCAATAAAAAATAAACATAAATCTTTCATTATTTTGTTTATGATCACTTATATTTTATTCCAATATTTTTATATTTGCCATAATTTTGGATAAAAATATGTTAGGCCATTGTTTTGGATTTTTTTTACCTCCCTTTTTTTCATATGTTTCATATTTTATAGTTTCTTTGCCTTAAACTTGAATAAATGGAAAAATTTTGTTAATATGATACATAAAGTGCAGCTGGAATCTGCTGCCTAGGCTGAAAAAATTTCTTGCAAGCATGGAGCGTTTATGTAAAAAGCAGCAATATAAGAGAGTAAGGGCATGAAGATGTATAATTATTTAAGGAAAAAAGAGAGCCAAATAAACACAGGCAAAACGCATGTTATGTTAAAAACACAATAGGTGCAATCACAGAAAATCTGAAGGATCCTTCAATTATTCGAAGTTGTATCACATTATCCCCTTAAGGAAATCATAAAGTACTATCTTATCTTATCTTACACACAATTTTCAGTGATTCCTAAGTGATTAAAAACACACTAAAATAAAATAAACAGAAAAAGACAAAAGTACAGCATCAGCAGAAAATAACTAAGAAGTCAGATTACCCTAGCTTCATATATATATTTTTTAAAAATGAATATACATAAATGCAGTTTATACAAACACGCAAACAAAATATTCATAAAACAAAGAATTTAAAAAGAAATGCACACCTGTCTTATGTATGCATTTACAACGAAAGCAAAACTTTTTACAGGGCGTACATGCATTTACTTCTCATTGAACACAAAACAAACGCTTTCACTTTTGATTGTTATAATAAGCATTTCAGCTGTGAGAAGCTGACAGTTACAATCATGTGACAGATAAAAGAGAGTTTTAAAATAATTATTCTCTACTTTACAGTAGTGCTGTGTTATAAATATATAATTTATAAGATAAAAGGTGATAACAGATTGGAAAGTTAATCAGTGTCAGTACAAATATAAAGTACACTATGTAATAATGATTTTAAACATGTGTTCAACGATGGGCATCGGTATAAAAAATGAAATTTCAAAGTGAGTTTTTAAAGAGAATCGAACATGCAGAGCTCTGGAGTTCAAAGAGGGATGCCACACTAAATCTGATCAGTAGTATATTTTGCCTGCCTTGCACACACTCTGTAAAACTTAGGAAAAAATAATCAACCAAAAGCCTTGTTTTCATATGCAACAGATAAGCCTTTGTCTTACATATTTAGAAAGGGGGCCAGGAGAGATTGGGGGGTGGCATTTGAAAAGATTTATCAAATAGCGTGTATTTCACAAGTACCTGAACTTTAAAAAACAAGACATAAAAGCATTCAATTTTTATCTTCTTTTTTTTATTTGCTTTTTTTTTTTTGCTTTGATCAAACTAACAACTTAAAAAATTATTGATAGATTGATTTCGCCTTTTATCTTATTAAACTTCAGATTAGATATCCTGTATATTATATAATATTGCAAATAATTTAACATTAAAATATGCATAGTTTAAAACGTGCATGACGCTAAAATCATACGCATGGGTAGGTGTGCAATAGATGGCATCTCTGGATCAGTTTAAAAAGAATGTTTGTTCAGTACATTGACAGTGATGTATCAGCTATTGCGATAACCATCTGCTGTAAGAAGAGAGTGCTCCAGCGACAATGCACTAAGCTCCTTAACAAATTCATCGAGCACCACAGAGCAATAGACTGCGTTCCAGGTGGACAAGGGTTGAGTCATCCACGCACCGCCACCGTCTTTCCTACTGCTGCTTTTATTGCCTGTCCCTGAGTTACTTGCACTGAACCTATCTGTTGTTTCCTCTTGGTAGTTGTAGTAACGGTAGCCTTCCGACCCAGGAGACTGAAATTTAATTAAAAATATGGCCACAGTTATTAATCAATGTTATAGTAGGAAAAGAACATTTTCTTAATCTAAATTTTTTTTAATAGCCTTATTTTTGTGTTCACCCTATGGAAACTACGGCTTAAATCATTAAGTTCTGTTCCAAACGTGTTTTAATAGTAAAAATGTCCACCTAAATATCCATGCAAGATGGTTTTTCATCATCTCCTAAAAATGCAAAGGCTAACTTATAAGTTTAAAAAGTTGAAAATGGAAAGGAAAAACAAACAAAAAATGCTTTTCTATCAAACATTTCTTTCAGCCAATCTAGAGACCTATACTGCATGGCTAGAACTTGCGTCTTTCCACCAACCTGGATTCTCTGTAAGAGAGACATGCTTCTTTTCTGTTTTCCTGAAGGCATCTTTTCACGACCTGGTGATCGCCGGAAAATATCACCAAGGGACACCTTTTTCTTCTCTGAAAAACAAAGTTGAGAAGTGAAAGATATCTTGATTTCTTCTTATTTTTATCTATACAAATTAAGCATCTCCAAATCTGTCATTTAAAATATTTAAGGTCTATGAGCTCATTTTCTACAGTTATAATCTGATATTGTCAATTTTCTCTATATCTCTCTTAGAACTTGTTTTCTTTTGCTAACCTTTGTTTTTTCTTCAAGATTTGTTCCATTATTTCACTATTGAAATTACTCCATTCTTTGATAAGTATGATTTTAACAATCAAATGCTTGAACAATTTTACCCAAAAAAAAATTAAATCTAGCTCGACATTTACTGGTGATCCCTTGTGATCCTAAAGATCACATCCAACACAACATAGATATCCTCCTATTGTACAACACATTTCAATTTTGAGTCATCAAATTTTTTTTTTTAAAGTGCAATGGTGAAAAACAAGCTGCCGTTTCAGCAGTACTGGAATCTCACTGAGTAGTATCCAGAGAGAGAGAGAGAGAGAGAGAGAGACAGAGAGACAAAGACAGAGACAGACAGAGACAGAGACAGAGAGAGACAGAGACAGAGAGAGACAGAGACAGAGAGAGACAGAGAGAGAGAGAGAGAGAGAGAGAGAGAGAGGGAAAGAGAGAGAGAGAGAGAAAGAGAGAGAGAGAAAGAGAGAGAGAGAGAGAGAGGGAAAGAGAGAGAGAGAGAGAGAGAGAGAGAGAGAGAGAGAGACCCACTCTTTCTCTCTCTATAGAGAATAGTACTGGGGAACCCACCTTTAGCCAGCTGGATAGACGATTGACTCTTGATGGAGTTATTGACCGCCTGCTGATGATTCTGAGAGGCACTGCCGCCATCTGCTGGCAGCGAAGCCTCTGACAACATGCTGGGAATAGACAGGCTCTCCAACGGGGTGCCAGGCTGACTGTACAGAGACATCTCTCTCTGGGCCAGGTTGTACCTCGCCCTGGACACCAGCTGGTCAAATTGCTTCACCGTCACCGAGTAGCTGTCCAGCTTTTGCCTTAAAGATGACAGGACCTATTTGGAAATTTGAAAAAAAAATAAAAAGATATGTATAGACAGTGATGTCCAGCTCTTGCCTTGAAAAAAATTAAAGATATGTTAATACTGAGAGTAATATCAAAAACTATAGATTGTCCAGCTTTTGTACCTATTTGAAGAAAACAAAAGATTTGTAAAAAAAAAAATAAAAAAAAAAAAAGAGTATTTTAGAGATTATAGATTGTTCAGCTCTTGCCTTGAAGATGAAAGTACATATTGGGGAAAAAAGACATGTAAAAACTGAGAGTAATATAAGCCTATAGATTGTCCAGTTTTTGTCTTAAAGATGACAGGACGTATTGGAAAGAAAGGAAAAAGATATGTGAAAAACTGAGAGTAATATCAGAGACTACAGGTTTAATGAGACGTTTCACAAAAACAACTTTGCGTATTATGTGGGTTGCAATAATTAAGGCGGTAGCATCCTGCTTTAAACCTTAATAAAAAAATTCTCTTTAAATAAAAAAATAAAAGTGAGTAAAAGTGCATGTCAGGCTAGCTCCTCATATCAATAACAAAATGAGCTCTTTTTGTAAAATGTCTTAATAAATCTATAGTCTCTGAAAGTAATGTCAAAATCTGTATATAGAGAAGAAATGACTTACACTAAATTGCATTTTAAACTTAAGGTACATAAAACGGGAAGTGATTTTAAAAAAGGGCTCATCTACATTTCTGGTAAAATTACATGTCGCTTGCTAAAAAGTTTCTTACCGAATGGAAGAAACATCATGAGATGGTTCTTTTATTTTATAAGCAGACTGGCAAACGATGCAATTTTTCTTTCTTTGATGATTCTTACATATTGAAAGAACATTCTTTATCTGATCACTTTACTTTTACCAAAAAAGTAGATAGAACTTTTTTAACCCCAAAATATTTCTCATAAGTTTTTCTTTCTCCCATATGTAAACCATTTAAGGATGTAAGAAAAAAAAACAATCCACACTGCTTTAAAGTGGGATCAGATCCTGGCCACAGTAAACATGAGCACAGTTTTCTGATACTATTTCAGGCTAAGTCATGAAATATAGAAATAAAGAGCCTAGAAATACATGCCTTAAACGTAGCTTCATATTCTCTCTCACCTGTACAAGAGATTTAACTGATGGCTGAAAGACTAGATTGTGATTGAGAAGAAAAGAGCGTAGTAAGGGCTGAGGATATGCTGCCAGGCGAGAGATGACACCTGTTAATAAGAGGTTGAAGTACAGCGAGTTTCCAGCCATTCCTTCAAGTCTCAACAACAAAGATGAGAGGAATGGTCCTGAGGAAATAACAAAAAAGGCATCCAAGTTAAGTCACATCTAGCTTTAATACATACCTATAAGCAGTGTAGCTTAACTAAAACCCAATGCAATTATAACATTTGTGCATATAAAAGCTTCTTCAAAATAAAAAACTCAACTTCCAAGCCCTTATTTCCACAGCCTAAATGCAAATCAAACAAACTACTTATTACAGAACAGGTTAATTAACTTCTGAGTACTAATAAGGTATGTTAAAACAAGCTTATAATGGAATCTAAAAATCAAATTATTGTAATAAAGGCAACAGATTTTCTAGTAACTATACCTCTGGGTTTAAGTAGATTTTTTCCCTCTTTCTTACAGAACATGAATGGCACACAAACAGGAACAATATATAACACAAAACTTTGTGCGGTGAAAGTTAGAATTATCTCATGGAATGGAAAGCATTTGTCTAAAATTAATGGGATAGAGTCAAAAACTACTTGTAAGAGTTTTGTGATGTCGTTTTTTTTCTTTTAAATAAGCTACTCTGTGTGGAACAAGTTAAATCAAATAAAATTAGTATGGTATAGATGGAACAGTGAGGCAAAAAAATTATCAGATCTGAGTGCTGATAGAGCTTGATCAGTTCAATCATGAAGCCTTAGTCTGTGGGCAACTGAATGGTGATCTTTTAAAATAAGTTAAAACAAAAGTAATAATTCTTTTAAAAAATACAAATTGTAATAATCCAATGCCATACCGATTCAGACTGTAAATAATGCAATGACTCCCACAAGGCATGAACAAGTTTGTTTGTTTTATTTTGAAAGAGAATTTACTGAAATTTCACATGTTACAATTATTTAGAAAAGAATATTTTTCAACACTGTCTGAGCTGATTATATGACAATTTTATATTAAAAAAATGCACAGAAATTTAGCTTTTGCAATAGATGAACTCTTACCTATGTTTGGAGGATCATTTAAGTACTTAAGCTGCTTCTTTGGCACAGGACATAGCAGTACACTGGGGGGAAACTCCTCTGCTGGGGTGACAGCCGACTTATGATCGCCTGCCTGTTTGTTTGATGAGGAGAGCACAGGGGTTGATGCAATAAACCGAGCTTGCTTGAAACTTTCAGGAAAGTCCTTGGGTTTTTTACATGTTTTTTTAAAAGTCGACTCAGCAGGCTGAGAAGGATTTGTTGGTGTGGCTGGAGGTTGCGAGGATAACGATGGTGATGGTGGAATACTGCTCTGCTGTACGTCTTGCTGCCGAATCTCTCCTCCATGTTTACATTCATCACTGTCCTCAGGCACAATAGAGATATTTACAAAGCTGGAGGAGTCCTGTCCTTCTTGCAATCGATTCCCATGCAAAATATGATGTGTGTGGCGAAGTTTCACCTTTGGGTCGACTGGGGCATCCGATGAAGTTAGGTTTTCCCAGGCTGAGAGGGTAGTTCCTGTGGCCCTGGCCAGCGCTGTGGCATTATCAGGTTCAGAGGATATGCTTCCGAGTTCATTCATTGGAATCTCTGTTTGGTTGAAAGATGATGCGATGCTCTGGTTGGCATCGCGCATCTTTTCTTTGCTGTAGCTAATGGGACTGAGAGAGCTCACATCAATCGAAAATTCAGGATCTCCATCATCATGTACTTTTGAATCATCTACACTGAATCTCACACTGTTCCTTGACCTTCCCAATGTTTCCAGCTCTTTCAAAACATCCTCCAACAACGTAGCAGCGTCCATAATCGAGGTCCCTGAATCTCCAAGGTCAGGGGCAGGATGGCTACCATTCCACTCCAACAGATAGGCCAAAAAAGTGTCTACAGAGTCCAAACTTGCATAAAGTCTAGCTTGTTGAAGCATTTCTTGTCTCGCAAACCCTTCCTTTTTTCCAATATTGCACTTACTTTGAACATTTTCATCTATATTTTTTGCAGACTGGAAAACAGTGTCTTCGACTTTTGAACTCTTTGGTGGAATTTTATTTTGTGTGTCTTTTTTCAAAGCATCGGAGTCATTCAAACTTTCTTTCACTTCATTCGAGCTCTTTAAGATGGAGCCAATCTCTATGTAACCAGTGGGAGGGTTTTCCTCTTTCTTCCCCTTACTGCTAATTTGGCCACTTCCATTCTTGGATCCTTGATCTTGAGAGGAGGCACGGCTGACACTTTTAACACTGTCCGGCAGAGGACTCTCTCCGTCATAGAGGTAGGACCAGTGGGAGCAGGCGTGCTTCTTCTGCGTGAGAACAAGCCTGGCATCGTGCAGGTATTCCAGGTAGCTCGACTCCCCTGCGGCCAGCTCCACCAGCTCCGGGAGAAGACTGCTGCTAGAAGTGCTGGATACAGATCCTGACGGAGGTTTCCCAGGTACACTGATGGATACACAGCATGGAGAAGAAAAAAAATAAATAATGATAAATTCTGAGACATTTAACATTTTCATACTGCATGATTCAAGGCCTATTCTTTGTCCGCACACTGGTTTTGGGAATTTTTTTAAACATTTAAATTGTAAAAGCTTTGGTTATCATTATTTCAAAATGGAAGGCATGCAGTTTATTTAATGCAAAGGTGAACTAGCACAAGAGCATATTAATGCGCATAAAACATGTGGGGTGCGATGTGAAAAGGTTAAAAAGGTCCACCAAGATACTTGCATGTTCACAAATCTTAGGATGAACATGTCCATCTATCATTTCTTGATAATTGATCTCATAGGTGACTGATAAAGGGTGGAATATTGTTAACAAAAAGTTAACATCTTTCACATTAGATTATAGACTTTGAAAATGATATCTTAATAGTTAACAGCTTAACAAATATCACAAATATATTCCATGCAGTTTAGTTATTTGGTCCTAAAAATCAATGTAATTATAAACTCTCCCCCAAAGTTATTTTTTAGAAATATTGTGCTTTTTTTTCTGCCAACTAAAAAAAAAATCTTTTTAGTATTTTTTTCATCATATCTTTCATTGTTTATCAATAGGGTAAGGCATAGTTCCACATTTTACCTCTGTGATGACGCATCACTCGTAGGTGCGAACAACTGAGAAGTAAACCCAGCAGAGGACTGACTGGGGGAGGCACAGCAGGTTGGTCTTAACGACAGAAACTTCTCAGCAGACTTGCCATAGAGATCCAAGTCTCGAACAGAACAACGTTGGCTCACCATAACATGAGTACAAGGCACAAGGTATCTGTAAAAAATAGTCATTATAAAACAAATCTGAAGTACATGTATGTATATGTATCGCAAAAGATTCTCAGTTTTGTATCTAAGCTCTCTTAAATGTGGTTTCCATTTTCTTTAGATAAGATTTGTCAGATGAATTCAGTACTTTTTCTCTTTGAAGTCCTAAGGTAAACTTTCTGTAAAAAGACAAGCATCTTGGCAAAATTTTCACAGCGCCTCTCTAATTTTCATTTTTTTTTTTATTGCGAAGATAATTATATATTCCATCAATGTAGATCTTCTTTATGACCAATTGACCAATGCAAATAACTGACATGTAAGAACTAATTTGGATGCACAAAATAATATGCAAAATTTAGTATTCTTCATGCAACAACAACAAAATTGAAAAAAAATTAAAGGTAGTATCAGTATATCTTAATTGCTGGATGAAAAGTTGATAGGTCCGACAAAAATAAATGAAAGCACACAAGTGTAAGTAAAACATTAGGTATTCATTATTCCTTTACACACCACATAGCTCTAAAGCAGTAATACTTAAGCCAGCTACTAATTTACCTGAAAACAAGCTGATACATAATATCTTCACAGTTGAGATCAATCAATGTGTTAAAAAGAGCAAGGGTCACAGTAGACAGCTGAAACAAATTATAAAATTTAGATGATTTAATTATTTTCCACCTTAACTACTCCACCCCCCCCCCCCTTTTTTTTTTAATTGATGCTTATGTAATGTAAATCATTGGAGTAAAGAACATGTAAATGGGGTTGCACATAATATTTGAATACTGCCAAACTTAAGTTGGAAGTGCCTAATATACATTTCTGGCAGCTTTCCATTAAGCATAAAATACATCAGCTTTTTTTTTATTTTGTTAATGTTATATTTGTATACAGGTTTTTTTATTATATTAGATTTTTTGAGTACATAAAACATTTGATCTAATTTGATTTTGTCCCTCCCCTTTAAGTCTCTTTAGATATTCATAACTGATATAATCCTTATGGAAAAAAATCAAAATATTGAAGAATAAGTGAGGGAATCATACAGCTTACCTACACATTTATTTGCGAGTGATGTTTTCTGAGTGGTCCACTACCTTTCTTTTAAATTTAAATCACACTTAATCCCTACATCTAATGAGGGTGGATGCCATTCCGTCTTTCACATCCTAAGCTGAAAGGATGAAAATAATTATTACGTGCTGTAAAAACTTACATGAGTGCTTGAGTTTATCCGTGGCAGGAGAGAGTCAAGGACTGAAACATCATCGTACTTGTAGGTCATCACAAACTTCACCACTGCCTTGAGCAGGCTTGGATCCGTTACATGCCGGATAAAGAGATCAAGATACGCAGTGGCTGTCATCACTTCCTCTCGTGAAATCTGTTTAAAAATAATATGATGGTTAAAAATGTGTTTCATAATCAGGTGAAAAAAGAACTCAACTTCCATAGTAAAATTTCAAAATATTTCAAGAAAAAAAAAAGTTTATTCCTCTACTAATAAAATGTCACCCACAATCTTCTAACATCATTTGGTTTTTTAAATATACTTTTTATGCTGTAAGAAGCATATATATTTAAAAATAATTTCATAGTTATGGTAATGTTTATAGTTAATAATTTACAGGCCACATTAAACAATTCATTTTTCATAACATGTTTTCCTAATTTTGTTGGAATAATAAATACAAATTTCAATCCCCTTTGAAAGTAAAGATGTGCTTGTTTGCCTTTTATCCACATCGTAAAAATATTTAGTGCACAAGAAGTTAGCGTCTGGTTGAGGCTTATTGAACATTCAAATAAATAAGTATATCTACCAGTTTAGATCACAATACAACGACAATAAAAGTAGAATGACATGAGTATGTATTTTCTTCCCAAATACTTTTTGTTCATGGATAGGTTCACTTTGACACCTGGGAATAATTCAGTATCCAATCTTTATCATTTTAAAACTGGAACTCCATTATTACCAGGAGGCATCTTAATGCATGCACTTCAGTTATCTTCAGCTTACACATGCAAACAAAACTTTATATTAGGTTAATCATTTGCTTTGTGTTGAAATTCAGTATAGAAAGTTCTACTGTGATGTGGAGTATTAATGCTGAAGAAGGTATATTAAAGTTGATGTTGTTTTGTTTGTTTTTTTACTATAATTTTTTTAAATATTACCATAATGGTCAAGACATTACTATATTTAATCTACAACTAGAAATAAAAACAACTTTTCAGTATTGAAGACACCTTATATTTATTATGTCAAGACAAGCCCAAAAACATATTAGTAGTATGAGTGATTTTAATGGTTCAGCAATCAGCATAGTTAAAAACTACTCTGATATTATGAGGCCTCATTTACAGTCTTTATTATCTTCTAGATATCATGAGCACAAGGTTAAAAATGGTACAATATACCTATATAAGAGATGTTAATGCACATCAATAAAACATGTTCTCTTCCAGACGTTATCAATCTACAACTGATCATTCCATCATTATTTTCTTTTTAGCTTCACTTGAATTAAATTTTCTTCAATCAGCAGCATTAGCTCCTTATTTCCAAACAACATATTTAAGATTTATATTTTTCTCAATAAAAAGATAGGCAGCTTTTCAAAAGTATTTAAGCATAGTTTCTGATAACTTCCAATTGCCATTAATGTTTTAAAAAAAGAAGAGAAGACTTTACAAGCAGTTCAAGTCTGGAATGAATGAACTTGGCATTTATCTCAACCTTCTTACAACCAGTGTTTTTCTTTGCTTACATGTGGTTAACATTCACTGCTTTAATTATGTACATTTACACAAAGATATTCAGCTTAGATAGAATGCAATAACACAAATGTAATGATACCATTCATTGAAATGCAGATTAAAGAAAAGGGTAAGCAAGTCCATCACTTTTCCTATAATAGCCAGAAAAAACGCATGAGATTTATACAAGGCTAAGGCTAGATCCAGGGTAATTGACTACCTTCTTTATGACAGCTGGTATCTGAGAGTGTAAAATGGTGCCTCAAAGTCCATCTATTTAGGGAAGTGTTTTACTGATTTTGTTCTTTTGTCTTTCTTTCTTTTTCGCACAGAATGATTTTCACCATTATTAAAACATAATATCAAGCAGGTCTACTGGCCATGCAATATGTAAAAATATGCATAAAAATTGGTAAAATTATAAAGCCAATCAACCTTTGCAGTTCAATAATGAAAAAATACTGGAAGGTGTGAACATAACAATTATCACATGAGAAAGGAAAACAACTGAAGGAACCAATACCATTCTAAATAACCAAAGCCAAAGCAAGGTTTTACCCAGGCAAAAAAAAAAAGAAAAAATGAAAATGAAAATTTGAATTGATCAAAGGTTGGGGAAAAAAGAAGAGGGCATGGTTTTGAAATTGCAGAAACTAATTTGTATCCGTTAATTTAATTAGCACACAGTTGTTGAAGCTTGTCATTCACCAAATATGTTACTAGATGTACAACATTTGGGTGAAATAATACACACCGTAAACAATAAAGAACCTACTGACCCGAAACATTTCTGTATCTAGTAAAGGGACCGGGAGCCCTGGTATATCCTGCAGTAGACAAGGAAGTAGATGGTGAAAGTATATGGTTTATGGTTAAAGTCCTGAGAAAGACAAACATAAACATGAAAGGCAGACACAGAAAAGGACACACAGCTTTTCCTTTTCAGGATTCCTCAAAGATTTTGGTCTAATTTCAAGATGGCTAGAATAGAGTGGATAGAGCAATAGAATAGAGAGGAGAATAGAATAGTACAGAAGTGAAAAGAACACAGTGGTCACTCTTCCTTTTTGTTAAACTAAACTATCTATGAAAGTGTTACAGATGATGGGTTTAATAAACATGTGCTTCTCTCTAGATGAGGAAACATCATAGGCACTGATAATAATTTGATTTCAATAAAGACAGAAGTCTGAGTAAAGTAAAATTTAGACTAAATTCAGTTATGAACAGTGCCCTTTAAGCTGAGGAGAAATCTCAGAACCAAATACTGCAACAATCATGAAATTGCATTCTCCAAGTTTTTCTGTGTATATGACAGTAAACTTAGTTGCCGTTATAATAAAGTTTTCAAAAGGTTTTTCAAATATAGTACTTTGTTTAATATTTTGATCAACTCAAAGTGTAACCATTTCCATCACCCGACCGTGACATAAAATAATTTTCAAAAAGGCAAAAAATCTTCTTGAACACCATATATGCACACAAAAATTACTGACCCTCAGCAAACACTTTTCTAACAAAGTTTTTGGCAATCCTGAGGTCTTCTGGGGGAGGGACCAATACAGTGCTGAGCATACTTCCGATGTTTTAGAGCAAAAGGCTGTGACACCATCACTGGTACTTTTATAAATCTACCTTAAATTAGTTTCATTCTAAATCTTTATGACATAGTTATGTGTCCCAGTTATTGCTACCTAAGTTAAAGAGAACAAAGATCATTATTTAAAAAATTTTTAGAGATGAACTAAATAATATGTATGAGAAAACATTTTCCAGGCAATACGATTGATTCACATAACATTATGACACACACCTTGAAATTAATAATTTGGCATGTTGTTTTTTGTTTTTTTAATTACAACCTGATACTAAAAAAGATTTCCCTCTCTTGATTAGATGCAGATGAGAAAGAGAAATGATTTTAGGCTTGCTGAAATTTTGGTCAAAAACTCCTTTTAGGTGGACCTGTAAATACTATTCTTGTGTGAGTTGGATTGAACATGACATTTACTTGGCCATAACTGAGACTTCTTTTTTTACCTCTAAAAAAATCAGAAGTCCAGCTTGTACCATATCATGTGCAAACCCTAAGAACCTTTTGATAGATAACTTTTACAAGGCTGTGATTTTAAGATAGGTTCCAATCGGTGTTCAAAGAATTAAAAATGCTTAAAATCTGGGGAGGGGTACAAATATATAAAGGAAAAAACGTGTCTTATAAAGAAAAACTATTTAAGTTGTTGAAACCACCATGTTTATATTGGCTGACCTGCGTTTTCTTTCTTCGATCAAACTGTAAGAAACATCACAGGTGCCAGTTGTGTAAATCATATTTGTTTTCCTGAATTTATAATCCATTCAAGTTTTAGACAAAGCATATGTTAATCATATTCATTCTTAACGCTTTATCACAGTTGAGGCTGTATCTAGTGAGACAAACTAATAAACATAAATTATTTAATTGGGGAGTTTTTGGTCTTGTCATATTAAACTTTCCATGACGCCAATATCCGTTTGGGATACCACTATCTTACAACCATTCAGGACACTCCTATCTGCTCAGGAAACCATAGGTTAACAAATCTTTAGAACAGTGTGACAGTGAGTAATGTATCCTTTACTATATTATTATTATTATCACTATAATTATTTGTATTACTATTATTACTGTTATTATTATAATATGACTGATATATCTTAAACATTTGTTTTTAGAATGCCTGAATGAGGTTTTGATTATCCCTCAACACAAATTTCCTTTTAAAGCAAAATAAGATCTGTTTCCACCAAAAGTTTGTTGGGAATTTTTTTTACCTGATGCAAGGCTGGAGCCAAGACAGGAACCAGGAAGCCAGTGTAGATATATTCAATCAACTGATCACGCACCAATGGATGGGCAATCTGTGAAAAAATGAGCCAAGTTTGTAGTGTCCACATAAACATAAATCGAAGCCACTTAACATTATTTTTTTGTAAGTTGGTATTATGGGTGGCTCAAATATTGACCACATTTTTCAAATGGCCATAAATTATAATCGTTTTTTTTTATCATTTAAATTTTTTTTTTATCCTGATTTTTTTTTTGAAATGCATATTAGGATTTCAGGAACTTGTAAAAACTGTGACAAAATACAGCTCATGGTGCAATGTTAGTTTAAAAAAAATTTAAATACAATATTATTCAATGAAATATGGGTAGTTTTTAAATACCCAAAAACTTCCCACCATCCCTATCCTCCTAAAAAGAAAAGCGAATCTCTGATGTTATTATCAGAGAAGTATATTTTAAGTACTGGTATGAAAATCTTTATGCATAAGTCCCTAGTTACTTTTAATTATAATTTTGTACCCAGGATAATGTGTCAAAAAGAAGGACTGGGACTTCCAATTTAAAATCTCAAACAGCACAAAATTTTTGTTTTGTTTGTTTGCTGTTGTTTTGGGGTTGTTTTTTTTAGGGGGGGAGGGTATTTTCTTCTGAAGCAAAATATACCTGTACGACTGCATTCGAAAACTCCAAGGAATTGAGGAACATCTGCAAGTCTGGGATACGCTGACAGTCTTCATTAGTAATAGCATACCAGTCATCTGACGGAGGTATCAGACGACGAGGGAGTGAAGAATACAGACCACTCAAACCAGTGGCAAGGACCTGAATGAAGAATAAAAACAATAACCAATCTTTTAAAAAAAGTAAACACATCACAGCTAGTGACCTTGGAAAGATACATATTTAGTATAAAAACAAATTTGTGATACTTAGGATACTTTGAATTTTAGATCAATATATTTTCGTCATGTTGGCATGTGATTTTCATGGCATTCAATAGAAATATTAAGCTTGGGCCACAAGATATTTTTTAATAGAACTGTCTTTCATATGATCTAACTTTCAACCATCTACATTCAATCATCTTACTCTAATAAATTTCAACAAATAGTTTAATTGAAACCTAAAACATTATCACACGGCAGCAATTAAAACTTAATAAATATGATGGAATTTAAATTCAGTGATGCTCACTGGATCAATATTTTATTATCATTGAATTTTTAATTTAAGCCATGGATTACTAAACTATAGTAGTTCTTGATTTAAGCTTTAAAAAAAAAAAAAAGATCTATTGAATCACACGACAAAACCCCTTGACATACTTTTACTGAACTCGATCTGCCAATTGTGTGTGTATGTGAGTGTGTTTGTACTGAAAATCCATAAATAAATTTAAAAATTGACATCAACAAACTTACAGGGCAAAAGTGAGAGTTGTTGGCAATGTACTGGCCTATGTGAGGATGTCTGGCAGACAAGGTCATGATCAGCAGGAGAGCATCCCTTGCTTTTTGGCCCACAGGGCCCTCTCGGTGAATGTAAGGTATTAACAATGAGAAGATAAGAAACCGAGCAGGTCCGTGATCTGCATCTGTGCTGTAAAAGGCATGAGAGATGGTCCAAAAAAAGAAACTTGATTCATTATGGGGCTTTAGAAGAGATATTTTTTCTAATTCAATGGACAAACATTTTAACCTATTTGGAATCAAAAAACCCCAAAACCTGTGATATTCTCGTATTGCACTAAACAATAACTGGCTTTTCTTACAAAGCAGTCTAAGGACATTATCATCAAGTATTTATTGTGAAGGATAAAAGAATCTTGACTTGTCTTTATATCATTAAGGATAGAATTTACAACAATTACCTTTCTTTTACGCTAAAGGTCAAAGCACTAGCATGCTTCAAAAAGTATGTGGAGAAGAATATTTTGAAATAACACAATCATCTTATTTTTTACAAAGCTAAGATTTTGTTCAAAACATTTGAAATTCAAGTATATACAATTTTTTGTCAATTAATGAACATCTTTAAAGATGTATCATTTTACTCAAGAAAAATGTATTTTAATACCTGAAAAAGCTTTCTAGGATGAGGTTTTGTTGAGAGATGCATATACAGATCTGATGAAGCACAAGCACCAACTTAAACTCCAGTTCTCCATTGTTGCTTAGCTCTGGATTGCAAAGAAAAAAAAAAGAATTCAGAATAAACCTCCCTTATGTAGTAACAGAAAATATTCTGCATTTCCCTTTACTTCTTTTTTTTTTTAACTTCAATTCCTCCATGAATCTTAACATAAATAATCTTTCCATATCTTTCTTTAGTGCAGCTTAAAGACCAAAAAATGATTAGCACAGCTTTGGATGTTCATCTAATTTTGGCACATATATCTTATAATAATGAAACTGAACAACCCATTAGATCAGAAACAATGAAATAAAAAATGTACAATTTAATTATTTTTTTTGCAAAATACTTTAATGGTAGATTTAAAAATACCTCAGGTATCTACCACAAACAAAAAAATTAATAATTTTTATGTCCTATCCATTGACATTTTCAAGAAAATCTTGCATATTATTTCATGTGCAAAACGATTGTAAAACAGTGTTAAAAATGTGATAGGCAATTTATTAATACTGCCACCAATCAATGATATCAGACATTCCCTTGTGTCAAAGAGTTAATTGCAAATCTTGTAAAATTAGATTAGTGTAAAAGTAAGCCTGATCAAAGTAAGCATGATCAAACAGTCCTAGCTTGAAGTTTTTAATGATCACTTACCTTGGGAGTCTGACACATCAATCAGGACTCGCAGCAAGGGCTTGATTACTGGTCTGTGAACCAACAATAGCTGCTTGCTTTGACTGATGATGTGCTCAAATAGACGCAACTGCTGCAGCCGCAACCTATCGTGGGTGGCTACATTTACTGTGCACCATGAACAGAAGCTTTCGAGGAGCTCAGTCTCCAGCAAGTATTGCAAAATCGGACCTGGGGATCATAAATAAATTATATACATGTCAGTGGTGTACTTATACAGCAACATGTGACACACACAAAAATTTCAATAGAAATAGAGGTCATGATATGGGTGCTAAGTAAATATAATTATACTTTTTCCTTCAATGAAAACAATTCACAAAATTCCTCCCTGTGCCATAAGATCATATGCAATAAAGTGATTATTGGTTTTTCATTTAAGCATCTTTCATCAAGCAAGGCCCACCTGCCAGGGAGGGTGATAGGAATTAGAAAGATGAGACCTATCATATTCTAAGAATGTCACGGTTTTTAAACTCATCACTCTTCTGTAAAAGTGTTTCAGTTATTTTTATAAAATGAGTAGTGCTCTGAAGCAATTCAGACATAGGAGTATACGAGCAAAACAGACCTGGGAATCCACCTTCATCATCCTCTCCTGCCAGCAAAGTGACCATCTGCTCTAGGTTGCTCAGCACTGCCTCCACACCATCCACTGTGGCAGAGCCTCCTGGAGAGGTCAGCCTCTTGTCTGAGCCATTTAGGACAACACATACCTGCAACACATTTAGAAATAATGGATTTTAAGCTTAGATTATCTGGGGGAAAATGTTTTAATCCAGACAAAATGTATTGAGATATTTTGGGATAAGCGGCTTACATTACATCACATTCAATTTTTGTGGGTTAGCAATTAGCAATTTCTAACCACAACATATAATTAAATCAACTGTATGCAATTTTTAATTTACATAGTTTGAGATACAAATTGTAACTAAGTAAAATGACAAGACTCATGGTCATCTTTTTCAGACATAATTAATTCTGATTCCTTTTAATTTTGACCACTTACTTGTTTCCAGTGGTTCTGAAAAACCTCCAAGCATGTGTTTGGATCTGTATCTGAGCGTTCCCGTTCTGAAGAACTTTGAGACCTACGCTCACCACGCTTGAACCAACTCATCCTTTCATTTCAAATATTAAAGGCTGTCAGAAGCATCTATTGGCAATTATGGCTGACACCTGTTACAATCAGAAGAAGAAAAATGCTGTCTATTATTTGAAAATTTGAAGTCAGGCTAATGTTATGATCGTGAGTGTTAAGGAATGTTCAAATATTTGAATGTTAACACACAGTGAACATCTAGATCATTTTGTTTTTACTTTTACTGAACTGATTGGCTTCATTAGATGCCAATGTTCAAATTTTTATCCTTGTAATGAAGAATTTATAAATAAACATAAATGTCAAGAGAAAAAAACATTGCTAAGGTCTAGAACAGTTCTTGTTTGTTTGTTTTCTTTTGTTCAAAAAGGTTATTAAATATCAACTTCTGACAGTGACTTCATTAGCTGTATTTATTCCATCTGAAGTTTTATTTCAAGTTCTATGCACATGAAAGTTTTATGTTATGTGTTTTTTTTCAATTTATTTACAATGACAGAAAATACATTATATATATATATATTACTACTTGAAATTATAAAGTCATTAGGCCTATTTATTGATTAGATATTGTTCATATTTCACACATAATTTCAGATTACGTCTCTAACACTAACAGGTTACCCCGTTAGTATGTATCACAGTCTACATGGTTACTTAAGTTTTAACATTGCGTATACTTACTTAAGTCTGTAGAAGGATATATTTTGTTATTTTACATGGGACTTTTAACACAGCATAAATTTGTTTTCAGTTTATTGACCAGTATCAACATAGTTAAAATAATAAAAAGTCTACAAAGTAGCACCAATCGTGAATTCTAAAACAATAAGTTAAATTTTGAAGTCTAGATTTATAAGTGTTTTTTTTTTTTAACTCTAAAATCATTGGCCTATTTTATGTAATCCATTCGATACAAATATATCTAGATCTATATAGAGGTACAAGAGGCTTTGATAGTTCTACAATGAACCAAATTTTTTATCAGATTTGAAGAAACCAGTGTCAAAGCCAGTTTATAACCTGATTTAGAATCTAGATCTAGATCTAGATCAAGTCAGATATCCATGGGATTTTAAAACATAAAATGATTTAAATCAGTTTCCTCTATATAACTACAGTCTAGATCTAATCTAGATTCTAGATTTAAAGTCGATTGGGCTCATTGCGTTTGTTCTGTTGTAGCCTAGATTCTTAACTTGGGCTGGTTTGGGTGAAAATCAAATTTTACTAAATCCTATCCCTCGAGTCTATCTAGGTATCAACTTCGCCTACATCTAGATATTGAATACAGAGGCCTGGTCTTTATGTGGTACTGGTACTAAAATTAAGGCGTGAAAAACGTTACCAAGTTGATTCGTTGCTGACAATTCTACAGCTCGAGGTGGCGACTATCCAGTATCCACCATGACAGTTTGATGTGTACAAGGTGAAGGCCAATGATTCATATCTATCTAAAAATGCGGATTGTTTATATTTTTTACTTACGCTTTTAACACATCTGAGACTTCTTATGAAGTGTTAGCGAAAAAAGAAAACAGGTGTTGTTGTTGTTGTTGCTGTTGGTGCGATTGTTGTTGTTGGTGCGATTATTATTGTTGCTTTGGTTGATGTGATTGATTGTTGTTGTTGGTGGTGGTGGTGGTGTTATCTGTCTGTGTTTAATCCTCAGTCTCGCAATGTGGAAAGTGTATGACTGGAGGTGGAATGACGAAGACTGCCACCCCAAGCATTTGCATTTTGTCTGTGAAACTGGGTAAAAACAAAGAGTTTGAAACAGTTTGATGTAGGAACCTGTGAGCTGGTTTTATAGGTGGTAGTACAATAACAAAACAAAGACAAAAGTATAAAGATAATGACGAATTTGCCCTCAGGATAAGGAGTTCGCAAAAGCCCAAATAGCGCTTAGAGAGTGTACAAAGAGCATACATTTGGGTTTGCATTCCGTTAAAATGTGCACACGCAGAGCAATGCAGTGGCGAATTTCTGGTAACTGAAGTATTGTAATTTGATAAAACAGGAATAAGGCAGGCGTTTTCCTCTTGGCGTCGAACTTTTTAGTATGGATTGGAGAAAATATGAACCGTGAACGCGTTCTAAGTTTGTTGTCGACGTGGAAAGAGGATGATTGTTTTAATCTTGAACATAGGCTATGGACCCCTATATTTTTTGAAAGATTTTTACATGTGTTTTTTTTTAATCTGCGAATCCTTGTTAGAGATGAAGTAAGACGTTTCTGCCTTGGTTAAATGCCAGTACTTGGATATGTACCATTATAGTAAGGCTATGCCACTAGCAGTCCTTTATCCTTCGAAAGACACATCATGCAGAAGACGATAGTCTTTCTCTATCCCTCCATCCGACCCACTTTCTCTCTGTCACCCCTTTCACTCTCTCCTTCTCTCTTTTAATTTATCTTTTTTTCTCTCTCCTTACTCACCCTTTCATTATTTTCCCTCTTTTTCTCA
Organism: Elysia chlorotica; assembly: GCA_003991915.1. Lineage (NCBI taxonomy): Eukaryota > Metazoa > Mollusca > Gastropoda > Plakobranchidae > Elysia > Elysia chlorotica. The sequence goes on along the minus strand of RQTK01000036.1, from coordinate 946,469 downwards.
CACGTGATCTTCCACCTTCCTCTTGTCTATATAAATATCTGCATGTTAACATCAAAACATCGATCTGTCTGGTTATCTATCCTTCATTCCTCTTTTCTTTCTATCTATCTATCTATCTATCTATCTATCTATCTATCTATCTATCTATCTATCTATCTATCTATCTATCTAATGTATGTATGCCCTACCTATCTATTTATCTATTTAATATTTTAGTTTATTTTTATAGTCTTCTTTTGACGCATAATCATGATTACAATGTTTTGAAAATGTAGTTCGGCAGAGAATTGATTGACTGACATGTTGATTGTCGTACTTCAACTTTTAAGTTCAAGAAATATTTAAGGAAAATTGAATGCATTTAAATAATTTTAACAGCCATTTCGCAATCAACAAAACAGCATTTCAATCCGTTTAGATGTCAAGATGCAGTCAGCCTTTTTATCTTATTTAATATCAGCTACACTGTAAATTTACATTTATTTTGATCTTGATCAAGTAAGGCAACATATCTCATTCTGATACCAGCGGACAAGACATAATACATTTAGATGCATACAATATAGGTAGCATCAAGCTCTACTTCAATGTAAAACCACATCAGTTTTTGGTAGGTATTATCTTTGCTTCAAGTTGATGGGAATTACAGTCCTGTCTTGTTTGTGAAGATTAAAGTATTGCACAATTCGCTAGATATTGCTCGATATGGTAACAAACAAAGCATAAAAGCAACTTTCTCAAGATTTTTCCTGTATTGTTTGAACGAAAACTATCTTTATACTTAGCATAGATATTTCTTTCTCAAATGAAAATCTAAATGAATTGAGAGAAAGTTTTAACTTACAACTTCTGCTTGCACATGTAGTATTATAATCAAAAGTGCAACAAGACATTGGTTTTATGTGATAGTTAGCTAGGGGGTAAGAGAAAATAATTATTTATCAATAATTGATTGCGACAAAAGAGACAACAATGTTAAAAACCATATGAAAGACTTATCAGATTAATAACGGTGAAAATGTAAGTTTCAAATTTTAATCATCAAATCGTTAGGAAAGAGTATAAAAATATAAGGCGTTTATATTTACATTAACAGGACTCAATCATGTATAGTTTAATGTTTTTAACAGAGATTTTATAATCTTTAAATACATGTATAAAAATGAAATTCAAAAACTGTATAACATATTAATATGTCTAAATTCAACAAATTACATAAAATATCTTCAGATGACAGTCATCAGTTTTCACACAGGCAAACAGTATAAAATTTATGGCACTTCTGAAGTAACAAAGTATCACCATTTACTCCTCATGATTCTTATTGTGCAAGATAGAGAAAGAGGCATTTTCATTGTCTACATGATTTTATGTATACACGTAAATGTTTCAACACTTAAAAGAGTTGCAGGATAAGGCAGAGATTCAAAGAATAGAAACACAACCTAAAGATACTCTGACAACATCTGTAACAGTTCCGTCACTCCTACTCTAATGGGCTTCAGACTTTTTTTCATTGTTTGAAAGAAAAGCCTCATAACTTTATACCACTTAAGACAAATAACTCAGGGATGAAAAAAGTACATCTACAAGGTTCATTGGCAGCAGACAAAGCAAGTACCAAATCCATTTAACAGATTGCTATCCGAATAGTCAACCATCTATCTCATAGTAAAGGGATATTTCCACTTCAAGCAAATAAAAGGTTATATGGAATAATTTGAGATAAGAATGAAAAACATTGAAAAAAGAAGGCTTCAAGCAAATTTTTCCATCCTGCATTCTCTCCTCTCATATTATTTCTAAGAGGAATTTTCAAAATAATGAGAAAAAAAAATGTGTGTAGGCTATGAGGAATGCAAACAAAATGTAAACGGTTATTAAGTAGGCCTACACTGTAGTTCAAAAATATAATTCCAAAATGATAAGTGCAATGTAAAAGTTTAGACATCTTTGGTTCTTATCAAAATAATAAGATTGCAATATAACATTTTACAACTTAAATAATTTTGACTCTTGCGCTGTTTTATTGGAATGTAATATAAAGATCATTTTGTAAAAAAAGGAAAAAAAAAAAAACTAAGAAAGCATACTATTTTAATTTATTCTAAAGAGCATACACTTTTGGGTGACGTTTTCATACAAAAACTAACAACAATAATGTTGGTAGTAAGCCTACAATTTTTCTCATCTTCATCATTACAACAACAAAAATCGCAATTCTGCTGACAACTAATCTCTAAAAAAATATTACACAAAAACTATTTTACAAAATATGCAGAAAATCATGGTTAGACATTATAAATCTTATCTAAGATGGTGGACCCTTATGACTGCAAAACTGAATCACCATACAGTGTTGGTTTTTAGATAATATAGTTTTTGATGGGAAAGAATAAAAATAAAAGAACAGAAAAGCATTACTAACTTTGGAAGGACATCAATATTACATTGGCGGATTAAACTAAAAAATTACATATTGAACACTTATATTTTTCCTGAAAAAAGGACTATTTAGACTTCAAAAAAGAATAAATAACTTTGCTTTCCATTGTTCTTTAAGCTCTGGAATGTTGCATATATAATCAATCAAACGGGTGGAAGTTACACACGAAATAGCTCTTCTCTTTTATTGTTGCGTTGAGACACTCAGCTTGACAATTTCTTTGGCAACACCTGAGAAGAAGAAAAATATGTTGACCTTTTTTTTTTTAAGAATGACGCAAGCCTTCATCATTTTAGTTTGTTGCCCTTTATTCAAGGTTCAAGTCCCTTGTGACGAGTGGCATTAGCATATTGCTAGAAAAATAGTCAACAATAGTCCCCAGGAAAATGAATTATACTGAATATCAACACTTTCAAATGTGATATCGACGACATACAACACATATAGTCAGTACATAAAACATTTTGATGATAATGTTCACAATACTCAGCTACGGTATAAAAATAACAAGTTTCATAAAAGGCTAGAAAATATCTTTACCTGTATTTTAGCTCAATGGTTCAAACTTAATGTTACACTTATCTAGTAATAAGATTGTTTGTTTATTTCACCATTTACTCAAAGTATATTATAATTTGGTTTCTCTGGAAATTTTGCATTTTTTTTTAGCAGAAAAAAATGTGCTTGCTTTATCCTCCCCAAAGTAAATCTAAATTGAAGTATATACACAATAAAACTTACCACAAATATTGGTTCCATATCTCAAATACAAATAACCCTTATCTCCAAAATCTGTTCCCCATGAGTTCCGGATGATGTAGTAAGGAACATCGCCTAAGTATTAAAATAAAAAGTATCAAAATTACTGTGTGTCTCTATATCTTTGTTTTTCAATAGTGACATTATTATACAGGATTACTTCAAGACAAGCCTTATAAGGCAAAAATGAAAAAAATAATATATAGTCATGACTTCTAAGTTCTACAGGATCTTGAGGCATCAAATAAGTTTTTTAAAAAAGGGTTTAAAATTTAAAAAATATTGTGTATTCTTCACTTACCTTCTAAATTATATCCAACAATCTGGACTGCATGGTTAATTACATCTGAGCAGTGAAAACGTATGATGCCTCCTACATAGTTGTGCCAAGTTGTAGCATCAACGGCCGCCATTACTGGACCATGATTGGCCAAAGTTTCTAGAATTTTTTCTTCATCTCCCACAAAGCTAAAAAAAGGAATAGAAATAAAATGTAGACAAAAATAAAGCAAATAACAGTTATGACATTTTAGTCGTATAAATGTTTCTTTAGTGTTTATAACAAATAGCAGTACCAGTAGGGACATGTACAAGAGTGTAATTAGCAGCAGCAGAAGTAGTTGCAGTTGTAGCAGCAGCAGCAGCGGTAGGGGTAGCAGTGGTAGTAGTAGCAGCAGCAGCAGCAGTAGTAGTAGTAGTGGCAGCAACAATAAAAGTAGCATAAGTATGGGATAATAAAGGATTATCTTATCTTATCTTATTATAACTGATAATGCTATAGTGGTGGATTTTGATATGGCAAATTACAGTAAATGTATTAATTCAAGAGGTAGTCCTGAGTTAAATCAAAACTATATTAAACATTTTAAGCCTCACTTGACAGCATAGTTTTGATCTAACAAAAATGATTGCAACTTGTAACTGTGGAGAGTGGCCATTTAAGTATCCTTTAAAGGAAACACACTACTTCTTAACTTTGATTTCTATCTATAAACATTTAGACCAACCCTTGAAGGATTAAGGTAAAGAATTGTAGAAAGTAAAAAACTACATCATGGATTAATTATGATGCCAAAACGCAAAAGAATATTAAGCATGATAAAAGTCTCTTTGTGAGTATCAAGCTGGTAAGTCCTTTTGCTCTTCTCCTGGTTAAACATCAATTAAACACAATAAATGTATGTATAAAATGTAGTGTTGTAAATTTCAAATTTTTCTTCAGGGTTTTTAAAAATACTTTTTTTTACACAAGGAAAGGAAAGCATATTTATTGCAATTTTATCTAAAGAAGGCACGAATAAAGATAAGTTTACTTGTCACATTTGGAATATGTCACTTTAACTTTTGTAACTGGTTCAGATATCTCTTTACATGTGCCTGTCTTGCGCGTCAAAGGGTAGTTCTTCTCTGGAACAATGCCATGCTGCAAGGACACACACAAAAATTAATGTGAAAGATAAAATTTATTGTAAAACTGTTAAATTTGTATGTCTCTGATAAATTTGTTATCCTTTGCTAATCAAATATATGTACTGTTTTTTTTAGAACGAGATTCAATGTGTTTCATATACTACTAGTAACATGAAATAATAAACAGTGGTTTTCAAATCCAAGGTAACCATTAGACTTTCAAATTTCCTTCCTAGTTTATTTCTTAGTTGAGTCTGTGGTTGCTCTCCTTTCTTATATCAAAAGTTTTGCGCCTAGATCAATAATGAGAAAAACATAGTATAAACAACCACTCCATAAAATTTAATCCCCTTGCATGAGAGGTAAAATATGCCGTTAGAAATAATATCATAGTACTTGAAAAAATTTTAAGAAAACTTATTTGTATCTAATATTTCATCATTAATCGAAAATGAACTTCGTCCAATTTAGAGGATATTTTTCCTTAAAAATTAAAACAAAAAAGAGTATATTTCTCTAACTTTTTGATGGAATAAACTTAAACAAATAAGAACAGAAAACGAAGGACAAAACCTAACCAATATTAACGCTTTCATAACAATTATGTTTAAAAAATACCCATTTAAGTTAAAACACAACCTACTCTTCAGAAACAATACTCATGGAAACTATTATTTGATCTAGCTTTTGGGGGTTTTAGGCAGAAAACACAGCCTACTCTTCAGAAACAATACTCATGGAAACTATTATTTGATCTATATCTTTTAGGATTTCAGGCAGAATAAGTTTTGGGGACAAAAAAACAAAAAACAAGTGTTATTCAATGGAATCTGCAAAAGGTAAATCTCTTGGAGACGGGCTAAATCTTTTATTTTAAATAAAGTTTATATTTAACATTATTCATTGTAAAGTACAATAACACAACTTGTGTCTAGGACACAGTTTTCATATGGCCACTGTTTATCTCAAACAGAGATCATCTTAAGCAGATTTCACTGTAATGATTTGCCAATAAAAGATAATAAAAAAAATGTTAATGTCTGTAACATTTGGCTCTTACCATTTGAGACCAGGTTGCTGCTTGGCAAATGTCGCCTCCTTCACATCCTTTATTTTCTTCATCACAATCAATGAGTTCCTGAATACTAAGGCGGTTCACTGTCTTTGTTTCATTCAAGATGACAGACATGGCTTCCATTGTCTCTATTGTACTGATGGCCCTGGATTAAAATGACATTTTTTTTTTTTTTTGTATTATATCCTTTAAGTTCATGTATGATCAAAATGTATTTATAATCACTTCAATAAATATTTGATCATAAATATGGTGTATGTAACTGTGTTTTTTCCATTTTGTCTAGGTTTACTCAGTTATAGGTCATAAGTTTCATTAAAATATTTTCATAATGAAAAAATACTAAAATAATTGATAATAACATAAACTAAAGATTTTTATCTACCGTTTGATCAATCCGGTGATTCGGTGGATTCAGTTAAATAAAGCAGACTAAATCTTTCATTCTTTTCTATAAAATTGAACTGATTCTTTCCATGAAAGAGAGGGAGCAGAAAATGGAGAGAAAGAGAGAGAGAGAGAGAGAGAGAGAGAGAGAGAGAGAGAGAGAGAGAGAGAGAGAGAGAGAGAGAGAGAGAGAGAGAGAGAGAGAGAGACAGAGAGAGAGACAGACAGACAGATAGACAGAGACAGTCAGATAAAGAGACGAAGAGGCAGAGAGAAATGTAAATTTGATAAATTAATTGTAAAGCTCAAGAAAGGACTTTTTTTTATTAAGCTTCTCAAAGGTTCTTCCTCTAGTGACTGTTGCATTGTTCTATAAAAATATGGTCTAAATGACACATATTTACATTAGTTCTAGACTGCTAGTTAAAATAATGTTCCGACAAATTTTTACCAACATGCTCCACACCCTCCTTGATCAATTACAGGGCTCAGGACTGACTTTGTTCTCCTGAAGAAAGAAAAAGCAACGAGGGGCTTCATACTGGAAGGGGATGAGAGGTGAAGGTCTCAACTAAGATTCTTCAAAATCTAATGTATGAGAAATCATCTCTTTAACAAGTTATGAAAGAGTGTTCATTGCCAAAGAATTCTAATAAAATTACAGTTATGGCATTCAAAGTGAGGTTTTCAGAAACTAAATTCTGAAAATATGAATAAATGTAGGGCCTATACTAATATAAATTTAAAATTATATATTTCATTAAATGATGTTCTGTCCATTTGAATATTTTCACTCATCCCTTGTACTTCAACTTTATAGGACTTGACTGTGCACCATAGTGGCAGTATATTGCAATAATTTTACAAAAATAATACTAAGTAGGCTATTACCAATACTAATAGCTTTCATAAGGATTATTTTGTTAAGCAAAACAAAAATTACCAGTCCACTGATACTGGCAAAGACTTGACTCCAACTGGAGATTGAAAATTTCCATCTGTGCGAAAGCTGCTTCTGAATTTTAGAACAGATCTCCTGTTCTTCAGGCCCGACAAATACTTGGCTTAAATAAGGTAAAGAAAGTAATTTATTTTATGAAATATGTGGCATACAAAACAACATTTGAAGATTTTTTTTGCAGCTGTTAAAATACTGCAATAAGTATTCACATCAAAACTGATTGAAAGGATCAAATTACTTTGATTTAATGCTGGTGTAAATTTACTCTTAAAACTGTACATAAAAAATGTATATTTTGAAAATTAAATACATATAGCTTATGAAAAACGTACATTTAGAACATACTGACGATATTTTTTTTACACTTCTGCTATAGAAGAGGGCTAGATACAAGGCAAATATGTTTATCATTTAATTTTAGCTCCTATATTAGTAATAATTATAAGAACCTTTAAATTCTGCTGGGGTCAGATCAGCAAATTTGTTAATACCAAAAACCGGACCAAATTTCTCATCCTTTCCATATGGAAGATTCATAAGCTCTGCTCGTTTGACAGAGTCCTGAAAAAAAAAAGGAATTCATTTAATTCATGCCTGCAACCTTAACCATCCATAGTATTCTCATTCCAATAGCACTTTATGTGTATAGCGCTTTCCTTCCCTCCTCAGAATGTGGTTAACATCCCGAAGAAAGGCTGAAAGCTAGAAAGATAAAGTCAAGGAGATTAGAAGTGAGAAGGTAAAACCAAGTCTCGTAGATATGATTATGAAGAATCTCTTGGGTTCAAGCACTGACCAAGCCAATTATGCTACATGGATCATTGCAGCGGTTGTAAATGCGTGTTTGACAACAAAAACTGCAGTATGGAAAAGGTCAAGATTACTTTAATTTGATAGTTTTCTAACGTTTATAGTTAGCTACTAGGCTATAGATATGATAGATAGGTACCAAGACAAACTGCTGAAAAGTTCATGTGCTGTCACACAGTGACAGAGTGGGCATTCAAGGGTGTAACAGGCATTGATATGCGAACAGCAATCTATCTGTATGAAATGAATTCTAAAACATAAAAATGGAATTCAATCATAAAAGAGAAAGGTGGCAGAAAGATTCAAATAGATAAAGAGAAAAAGATGGAGAGGGGTTATGAAACTAACATTTTAAATTTTGTAACTTTAATGGGAAAGACTTCTGAATGATTACATAGGTTGGTTTACTAATGGTTAATGAAGCTCTTTATTTCTTTAGAAAACAAAAATATTTTCATAAGTGTAAATGAGTAGAATCTATGTACTTATTCTGGTGTCTATATAATCTCAAGGTAGGACAATACAAAAAAAAATATATATATACAGAGAGAGAGAGAGAGAGAGAGAGAGAGAGAGAGAGAGAGAGAGAGAGAGAGAGAGAGAAACTCAGAAAAAGGTGCTGGTGATTGATAATGCTTTGTATTAGGCTAATGTAAAAAAAAAAATACTCATTTTGACAATAAATCCAGCTCAAATGTTCTTCACATGTGCCAATAGTATCTCATACAGTTTAAATGTTAAGAAGCAATTCGATAACAAGAAAAAAAAACAGCACATTTTCTAAGTTCAAACAAAAACTGGTGATCAGTGTAACTAACGATTTGGATAGGCCCTACAGGCTGTGTATCTAGGTTATAGTAATAACATTTATACTCGTCACATAATAAGAAATTACCTTAAATGCTTGGAACCTTGACAAAAATTCTGAGGAATTATACAGATACGAACGACTATGTTGAGCTGCAAATTTGTGAAATTCTGAGAAAAGAATACCCTTTTCCATCTTAAGACCAAAAGCACCTCCATGTAACCCAAAGATGTTTATTGGTAGATGAACAATAATGAACATCATTATTTCAATATATCCGAACATCTTTGTAGTCTCAAGTCTATTCATACTTTGAATGAACATGAATTACTGTTGGCGGTTGCTCTCAATAAGTTCTGGTCATACTAGATCTAGAGGTAATCACACTTGAGTCGTGATAAGATAAATAACTGAATGCAGCAAATTGCTACATTTTGTTCACCTCCTTGTGGCTTCTGTCGTCTACCTAGTACTAATAGTAGGCCTACTTCCTATGGTGCTTCCTTATTGTCAACAAAGTCACATGATTTCCAAAAATAGAATAGGCTGAGTTGCTCTTCATCAAGGCTTCCAAGAATATTTTGGACGCCTTGCTCTTCATCATAAATTTATTTATTTTTTTATTTCTTGTTGTTGTTGTTGTTGTTGTTGTTGTCTCCCAGACCCCCCTTAAGAGAAAAATATGTTCGGAAAATGCTTTTTTTTTTTTTTCGAGGCAGTGGGGTTGACTGCTGGTGATTCTTTAGGTGTTTTTTGGGTTGTTTTTTTTTAGTTGTTTATATTTCTTTATGTGTATGAACCAATGTTTTATAGAGCGTGTGAGTTGTTGCTGCTGCTGTCATCATAATCATCATCATTATTGTTGTTATTATTATTTATTATTGTTATTATTATTTACTTATTATTGTTGTTTTTGTTGTTGTTCTTCTTCTTCTTCTTCTTCTTCTTCTTCTTCTTCTTCTTCTTCTTCTTCTGTTTCTTCTTTTTCTTCTTTGTCCTCCTTGCTTTTTTTTATTATTTCATTTTCTCTCCATTATTAGGTGTTTGGTGTCGTGAAGTATATAATCATTGCACTCTAAAAATTACACCAGATGCCTACTTGTATACCGGTAGGCCCACAGGAAAGTAACAGGGTTGGTAGGCTATAGGGGACCAACATTGTTTATCTAGATAATGATTATTTTAGTGTAATTTATACAGACGCTAGTACTACGTAGTAATATAGTCTAGGCAAACTCTGTGCTGACCACATAAATAAGAGATGTGGCTAGATCTAGCTTATGTTCTAACCGAAGTCACCTAGCAGCTGCTTTGATTTTGATCGAGAGGCACTTTAATCGTCGAGGGGGCGGCAAGCGAAGGAATCAACACCCGTTAGTGTCAACTGTCAACAATCGACCGATAGTATCTTCTAAACAACTTCAACCTAATGAGTCGCCACACAGTGCAAGAAGAGAAGCCTTTGGGGCTTTCATCAGGTTTGACTGTTCTAATAATTTACAGAAGGTCTAGACCTAAATCTAGATCTAGAGTTAGATCTAGACCTTCTAAATACTAGATCTAGGCAGCTTGCAAATATCAATAACTAAATAGATCAGATATTTATCATCTATCTATCTACCTATCTACAAATTTACTAATATCTATTCCTTTTCTACACTGTAGAACAGTAGATGTAGATCTAGATAGATAGCTTATTTTATAGAAGATAGATCTCTTGTGATTTTATAGGCCTAATGGTTTAATAAAGATTCAAGTCCTTATTTTGCTGCAGTCTGTCATAGCCATTTAAAAACCTAGTATATAAATAAATTGAGCTACTATTACTAAGACTTTAAAAGTGTCATAAATTAATTCCCTTTGATCGTTGTGGTCTTGTTTAAAAAAAAAAGGAAAAAGGGGTTGTTAGAATTTAGATGGATCAGGTTATAATTAGAGAAGACAAGAAAATTAGACTGAGAGTCGACTGAGAATCAAATCCTCTTTAGAGGTTACGATTTCTTGAAAAAAATAACAAAAAGGGTACCAACTGTCCAACAGCGTAGATTGAAACTGAGGGCCTCCTGCTCACCATTGCACACCATACCAATTGAGATAGGAGGCTCACATCATTTGCTAGAAGGCATCAGGTAGTAAAATTGAGATAAAAAAAAGAGCACCCCAAGGGACTACCAATGATGACTTAAGTGACCGACATGCATTGAGTGGACAAGAGAGCACAATCAAGGAGTCGTATGAGTGGTCGTCTCACCTAAGCCTCAGTCTTTTAATTAGCCTACCCAAAATTGTGTAATTTAAAGGGTTTAAGAGAACTACAGATAATTCTCAGGCTGAGGGAAGAACTTTTATTGGATTAGGGAGGGAAAGTGTTTTAAGGTTCTTATATAAATAATATTTTAAAAGTAATCAATAAACACTTCCAAAGGTTATTTTAAGAACTCTCTGACTACCATTTCTATAGACTGTCAGGCGCAATGAGTTGTGCAATAAGATGATTACAGTAGAAAGTTTACTGAAATGCCACTTCTTTCCCCTTTCTCACTCTCTCTCTCTGCCAACAACACCTGACAGTCTTAGATATATATCAAATTTCAAGAGCCTGTTCTAAGACATATAAAAAATAGAGAGAAGAAATCATAATAATTATGTCTCACAAGGATAACAGGTTCAAATACTGAGGGTTCTTAGGCTGTATATTTTGATACAGAGACAACTTCATTTTTTAGAAAGCAGTTACTGATCAAATTTTTGTTTAATTTAATACTGTTTTCATGACAACATTTTTAATATTCTCTACCCAACCGCTGACTAATCATCCAAATTTCACCAACTTTCAAAATTTAATACATGGGTAGTTGGATTTAGGAAGATTTTAGTACTTTGTGCAGTTAACATATGTAAGTAGTTTAGTAATTGCATAGTTGCTTCCAATGAATGATGAAAAAAAAAAAAGAATAAATAAACCAAACTATCTTGCAAAGACCAGATTAGCTTTGTTTTGAAACCTTTCTCCATCATGCTGCACACATGTTAGTAAAGCTTACAAGTGTCAACACACCTTCGTATCGATATGCATCGCTTTCATTGAAAGCTTTGATCTTTTATAAATTTTCAAATATACTTTAAATGAAATTTGCCTTGAAACATCTGATGTGTTGATGTCAGTAGCAGGTCTAGAGGCAAAATGTTCCTGCCCTCTATCTTTTTGCAATTACAACAATAATTATGTTTCTGATATCATCACCAAATTGCCCTTGTTTGATTTACTTTGTTGTTTCTTTGAATTATGAGTCTGCAGCTAATATAAACAGAGATTCATTTTATTGACTACAAGTACAACTATTTATTTTTAAGCTTTTTGCCCAAATTTGCATTAATTTCACTTCTAGAAAATGAACCTTTTTTGTAGATAGTGTGGCTTTTAATCGAGAGCCTGCAAGTCCGATCCCATATCAGACCACTGTGTTGTTATTTGGTATGTGTCCGTATAATATAACCAGCGGAGACTGACATCCTGGTACCCTCACTCTGTCTTGGTGTTGCAGCATGTAAACAGTTGTCACTAATTTACCTCTTGCTACCTGTTGCTGTATACAGTTCCTTTACTTTAAATTAATTTTTTTTTTATTTATGTTTTTTTACTACAACTTTTCTAAGAAGGGATCCATGTAAAAGTTGAATGATGCACCTTTTTTTTTATTACGAACATAAAGTTACTTCAATGAGATGCTTCTCCTTTAGCTGTGAGTAGGGCTGATCTGTGCTAGGTATGACTTTCATCAGTTCTGCTAAGGAATGCTAGTTTGTGGTCAAGGTACTGTAGAATTATCAGCGATGCCAATTTTGCCGTAAATTTTAGTAGGAAATAAAATTGGCATATATGTTGCAAGGCTTTATAAAAAATGCCAACATTGGTCGATCAACTTGTGCGCATGTACCAACTCTGGCAAAGAAGGCAAGTAGGCAACAACCCACGCTGTGAGGTTGTTGTTGTTAGTTAGCACATGTACCACTCCTTCTCCTTCTCTCCTCCTCCTCCTCATCTTCTTTTTCTTTTTTGTGATATTGGAAGAGATTGGAGGAAGGAAGATAGGAAGAGAGAGAGAGAGAGAGCGAGAAAGGGGTTGTAGAATGGAAGAGAGAAAGAAAGAGCGAGACGCCAAGAAAGAGGGTTAGAGAGAGAGAGAGAGAGAGAGAGAGAGAGAGAGAGAGAGAGAGAGAGAGAGAGAGAAAATAAGAGACAGAAAAAAGACAGAGAGAGAGAGATGGAAGAATCAGAGAGACACTGTGGCAGCGAGGTAGGTAAACAAAAGCACACAAAAAAGAGAGAGAAAAGTTTGACAGAGAAAGAACAAAAGAAATAGTGAAGGAGAAGAGAGAGGATGAGAGAGTTAAGATAAACATAAAAAAGAAGGAGTGAGATAGAAAGAAAGATGTAGAGATTGGCAGAGAAAAGAGAGAGGTAGAAGAAGAAAGAGCGGGCAATCAACAGATTATAGGTTTGAATAGAGCGAGAGGGCGAGAGATAGAGAGAGAGAGAGAGAGAGAGAGAGAGAGAGACAAAACATGAATAGCTATATAGAAAGAAAGATAAAGAAATGGGGAGAGGGAAATGAGGAACGGGGTGAAAAAAAGAAAAAAAGGGAACAAGAAAGATAGAGAGGGAGGGGAGGGGGGAGTAGATAAAAGAGAAAGAGAAATAAAAATAAGGATAGGACAAGGTTGAGACACACACATACAGAGAGATAGAGAGAGAGACATATAGGTGAAATAAAGAGTACAGGGTACGCAAGTGTGTGTGTGTGTGTGTTTAGTACATTTGGTTATGCAAAGCCTTCACACTCACACTGTCTCGCTACACAGCCTACACAAGTACACTGTTACTGTGTTAGTAATACTAATAGTAATTAGTACATGTACGGTGTATCTAGTAGGACAGTCATTTTGCCGCATTTGTTGGAACGAACAAGGGAGGTTATTCCAAAAAAAAACCTCAAATTGTTGTCAATTAATAATAATTTTTTAAAGGATTTATGCCAATGTTGTTATTAAAGCAATACGTTTCCATTTTCAAGCGTCTATTCACATTAATTTTATTTCTTTCGATAATGCTTTAGTGGGTACACGTGCACCCACTGAAGAGCTCGCTTCGGTAACTATACGTATACATTGTACCGCCAGTTTGTACATCCACTAGTGGCATAGGCTATTGAATATTGGCTCTTGTCCTTTTATTATTTTATCGATGAATTAAGATGGGTAGATTCGCCTAAAAACCTCCTCGGGGGAATATAAAACATTTTAAAGCCTGCCATATTATGTTTATTGATTTCAATGTAAAAATAGTGGTAAAGAGATTTAGTTCAATACTTGTAAAATAAAGGCAAAGGTTCGGTAACCTTACCAAGTCTTCTAAATTACTGTAGGCCTGTGTCCCATATTTCTTTTACCCTGTTATTGACTAGAAAGTACATTGATCTCAAGCTTTGTAGTTCTGTGATTTTGTTTTCACAAATGTTTCATAATTTTTCCTCTCTTTATATCCAAGGCTGAAACAACAATTTACATACTTCAACACATTGTAGTTTTTTCAGATGTCAAAATTATATATCGGGATATTTTAAATTAAGCCACGGTCATCTTTTCATTTAATGGTGAGCAAACTAAATCGATTGTGTGGACGCTGACCGTAGGAGACTACCATTAATGTAATGTTTCCTTGCGTGTGTCGTGACTTAAGAAGTCCATGTCTTCACTTTTGTCACTACATCATGTATTTGTTTCGTACCTGTCCTTTTCGTTTTAACAAAAGACTTAGTTATAGAGAGCATAACTTTATTTTTTTCCATCAGCATCAATTCACCTTTTAATCCTTATAATTCAAGGTGTGCGTGTGTGAGGTAGAGCATTTGGTTTTCAATCAGGAGGTACCTAGATTCCCGATTCGAAATCACGATCATGGAAATTTATTTGTCGAGTTTCGTCCCATACAGGCTACGTCGTTATTAGAAGATTGTGATCGACTGAGACAGGAATCGTGGATACCGCACTGTGTAAATTGCCAGACATTATTTTTGGGACACGTCTGCTATATAGCCTAGCTGCTGGCGTTGGATAATTAAGACACCACCCAACCAAGCATCATAGGTCTGTCTGTAGGATGGTACCATTTCACGTTGTGTGCAACATCTATCTTATCTATCTATCTATCTATCTATCTATCTATCTATCTATCTATCTAGTCTGTCTTTAGATCTATCTTATCTATCTATCTATCTATCTATCTATCTATCTATCTATCTATCTATCTATCTATCTATCTATCAATTTGTAGAGCGTTGGTCTGCATGTTGGGAAGTCCGCGGATCGAATCCCACAATTGGTAAAAAAAAAATTATTTGTCCAATTTCGTCCCCTACTGATTGTGTCGGTGTTTGTTTAATGTGACCAACTGAGAGAGGAGTCCAGGTCGCCCCGCCCTGCCTCGTGTGTAGCGGCACATACAAATGTCAAATGCCAGTCTCCAATTTAGCCTATTATAGTGCTGACGTTGGGCGTTAAGCAACAAAACAAAATCTCTTTCTTCTCTCTCTCTCTCTCTCTCTCTCTCTCTCCCTCTCTCTCTCTCTCTCTTCTCTCTCTGTCTCTCTCTCTCTTTTTATTCTATCTCTCTCTCTCTCTCTCTCTCTCTCTCTCTCTCTCTCTCTCTCTCTCTCTCTCTCTCTCTCTCTCTCTCTCTCTTTCAAATTTCCATGCGCCAACCATGTCTAAATTAATTTGGTAATAACATACTTAGACAATCAATACCTACATCAGTATAAATTTGAAAGCCACCACTATGTCGCTGGGCCTGAATGTACCTGTCTCAATGAATATTGTTTCCTCACGCTTTTTATGTAGTATCCCAGCTTTAAAGACAATCGGTTATTATAAGGCTAAGTATATTGGTAACCGAAAACGTCATCGCATATTGTTTCAGCATATAACCGATATTACTTCAACAGCCGCTGTTGGTTTAATAAGCTTTAGAAGAGGCAGACAATTACTAGTAATAGTATACATTGAAATTAACCTACCTTTTCGTTGTTGTTGTTTTGTTTTTTTTTTTTGTTCTGTTTGTATTGGTTTGTTTTTCGTGAATTATTGTTGGTTGTTTTTATTTTGTTGTGTTTATTATCTTTTGTATTGATTTTGATGTTTAATATAATGTTGTTATATTGTTGTTATTATTATTATTATTATTATTATTATCATCATCATCATCATCATCATCATCATCATCATCATCATCATCATCATTATCATTTTTACTCATCCTTCTTCTTCTTCTTCTTCTTCTTCTTCTTCTTCTTCTTCTTCTTCTTCTTCTTCTTCTTCTTCTTCTTCTTCTTCTTCTTCTTCTTCTTCTTCTTCTTCTTCTTCTTCTTCTTCTTCTTCTTCTTCTTCTTCTATCATTGTTTTTTTTTATTTAGTAATATTATTGTTGTTGACATAATCTTTATCATCGTCTTCATTATGCCAAGACTGATAGTAAGTCTTAGAATCAAACAAAGATTTAAGTACCGTAGAAATTAATTTACCGGCAGATATAGACGCTTTGAATGTGCATCTTTCTTGCAGTCGCAATCATTCCTTGGATGATTGATTGAATCACGCAATAGGCGTGTGCATTTCGCGTGTATAGCACACGATTGGCGCGAAAGATCTGCTGAATCAGGGAAACACATAGCTGCGGACACGATTTCACTTTAAAAAGGGACTGGGTCTAAGTCCACTTGATAGTGACTTAGCGAGTGCCGAAAGGTCTAAATAGCACGTCTCTATTGGGTGAGGGAATAATTAATGTACGCATTTGTGATATAGCACGTCTGAATTCGATAAGACGCACGAGTGACTTATTTTTATATGCGACGTTTATAGTTATGGGTGTGTGGAGTAAATGTTCCTATATCAGCTTATTATATGCTACGTTCTAACACTGTACCTTCATCGGCGGATTATTTGAACCTATTTTGTTTTTTTATTAAGGTGTCAAGTGTAAAACAACAATAGCAATAAAAATCCGACGGTATATTGATTGTCAGTATCACACTACCGATATTGTCACACTACCGATATTGATGTAGGCCAGCCGTCGCTGTAATGAAATAACAACATAACGAAAATATTCGTTGAACCGGCTTAAGGCTGCTTGTACACGATGCAACAAGCACCAGAATAATTATTCGTGTTTTGGAGGGCGCTTCTTTTTTAATCACTGTGTTTAAGATACAAATACCGAGGCTTTCTGCTCTGTAAGTATGCAGCACGAATGTGTATTTAGAAGTAGCGTGTTGCGATTTGGTTTAATGATGACTTTAGTGAAGACACAAAATTTAATATAAGCTGTCCTCGGCGTCATGCCAGTCGACCTGAAATTGTCATCGCCGCGCCATAATTTTGTGAACCACTTGTTTCTTGGTGTGGTTTAATGTTAGCTAGGCAGCGGTTTTTAAAGGATCTTTATCCTATGGTTTCTTTGGATTTGTTTACAGCGTGCGTATTAATACTGAACTGTGCCATTATGGTTTCGTTTTCTTTAGTACCCTTTTCTCGAGATGAGCTACTCCAAATTCATTAATATGTTTTTGGCTACTCGTTGATGTTTGGTAATTACTGTACTTTCACCGATAGAACTCGATCCATTTTATTCATCTTTGTAATGTCCCAACAGCAGCTGGTATTATTTTTTTATTGGCATTATGTGCTTTGCTCATACATGGCGTATTTCTGAGACGCTGAAATAAGAAGTTATTTAATTATAATTGAATATACATGTAATATCTAAGATTGGACTGCAAGACCGAAAAGTCGTTTTCCACCTCTCTCTCTCTCTCTCTCTCCAACAATTAGGGAATAAATCGGCACTCATGTGTAATTTTACTCTCTCTCTCTCCCTCCCCCACCCTCTCTCTCTCTCTCTCTCTCTCTCTCTCTCTTTCTATATAAATGTTTAAATATATATTGTGTATGTCTTTCTGCCTCTCTCTTCGCGAAAGTTTTTGTCTTGTAATTTGCTACGCTAGTTAAAGTCACGCCGATACATGTAATTAATATCTTGCTTACTCAGTGAGCAGGGCAGGTACATTCAGGGCTAACACTGTAACAGTTCAGTGATAAACATTTTTTCACATGCCACCGCCATGGGACTGGGCAGTGGACAGACTTATCTCGCCAAGCGCGCAGCATAGGCGGCTGCCAACAGCTCTCCCCCCAAACAATTTTGTGTCCTTCGTCGGACCCGCCTTCCTGGGCATTCTTGCTTTTCCTTAGCATTATGAGATTGGTAGATTAACCTTAATATGAGTGTATCACATGCAGCGTAGGGTTCTCAACAAAACGAAAGCCCAAATAATCTACATTCTCTCTCTCTCTATCTCTCTCACACACACGCTCTTTCTCTCTCTCTCTCTCTCTCTCTCTCTCTCTCTCTCTCTCTCTCTCTCTCTCTCTCTCTCTCTCTCTATCTCTCTCTCACACACACGCTCTCTATCTCTCTATCTTTCTACCTATATGTATATCTCTCAATTGCCCCCATTTCTCAAGGTAGCGTATCATTTGATTGGAAAAATAAATACTACTAGTACTACTACTGATAAATATTGCATAATTTTGTGATTGTGGAAGGAGTACCAAAAGCTCAGTCAGCAGTGTTCTCGAATCCCAACTGTAACCCGTCTTTGGTGGATAGAAGACGTAAATTAAACAACATGAAGAGATTACTCAGCCTGGAAGAAACTGGAATTCCTCGCTACAGTACTACAGTACTTCTAGATCCATCCACCGACAGAGCCGACAGTGGCATAGTAGCGCGTATTGGAGAGTAACAGTGATTGCACAAATTGCCCAACTTTTAAAGAAAAACAATTTCCTTCTCCTCTTCATGTAGGTGATTTCAGTGATTATAGTACATATGGCTTTTTCTCCCCTTATATATTTATACTCTCGTCAGACCGTGAAAGTTCACTGCAGACAATAAAATTGCATAATTATAACAGGGTGGCGCAAACGTGCATCGGAGAGCCCTGCGAGGTGTATCACGAATATGAATGAGGGAGAGAGAGAGAGAGAGAGAGAGAGAGAGAGAGAGAAAGAGAGAGACTGAGACAGAGAGAGACAGAGAGAGAGAGAGAAGTGGGGAGGG
Source organism: Elysia chlorotica (assembly GCA_003991915.1). Taxonomy (NCBI): domain Eukaryota; kingdom Metazoa; phylum Mollusca; class Gastropoda; family Plakobranchidae; genus Elysia; species Elysia chlorotica. The sequence goes on along the minus strand of RQTK01000036.1, from coordinate 927,630 downwards.
GATGGAGGGGTTGTCATTAGTGAACAGGCATCAACGCCATGGTCGTGATCTCTTCATCTATTTTAAAGTTGTGTTGAAATACTCGCTTGATTATGTAAACATTAAAGTACAATGGCAATGTTCGTAATTTTGTATGAAACACGTTGTTGCAGTTTTACATAATTTTGTTTACTTGACCTATATAAAATTATGCACCATCCGACTCCCACGAGATAATGGCATTCCACACATTCTTTCTCGGTTTGTGTTGGTATCAATGAACTAATGCTACATTATAGCAATGACCGTAATTTTATTATCTTTTGAATGCTTTAAACAATCACCATGATTTCCAATTATTTCATACCGGGGAAAAAAACAATAAAGAATATTTTCAGTGGTTAACATAGGTATAAAACTATGGAACAAAGGTTTACACGTTTGTCATTTTTTGCCTAATAGCCAAACCGCATTGACAAAGAATACACTGTTTGAGCCCCTCCTCATCTACCATATTCCATTGCCACCACTGCAACTAGTACTACTGATGTACGATAGCAACAACATCAAAAGCTTCTACTAATACCGCTACATACAACTACTTCTACAACTACTTCTACGTTTGCTGTACTACTACTACTACTACTACTACTACTACTACTACTACTACTACTACTACTACTACTACTACTACTACTACTACTACTACTACTACTACTACTACTACTACTACTACTACTACTACTACTACTACTACTACTACTACTACTACTACTACCACTACTACTATTGCTGCTGCTGCTGCTACTGCAACTTCTACTAGGCCTACAATCAATATTACCGGTTCAGCTTATACTATTATGACTGCTTATAATGATAAGATCATTATTATATACAACAATAACCATCAGTTCCTCGTTTATTTAAACAGGTTTAATGAGTGATTTATTTGTTGGTTCTTTTTATTGTTCAGGTAAAAAAGCAAAACTAGTGGAAATGCCGTTCAAGCTTGAAAACCTGGAGCCAGTTTCTCCACAAAGTATGAACTTAGGAGACGATCTTTTAAATGCAGAGGCTGCCAAATGGATGTCCTGGGATAAGGTAACTCTTTCCCTCTCTCTCTCTCTCTCTCTCTCTCTCTCTCTCTCTCTCTCTCTCTCTCTCTTCTCTCTCTCTCTTCTTTCTCTTTTTCTCTCTCTCTCTCTCTCTCTCTCTCTCATCTGCCTCTCTTCCTATCTCCCCTCATCTGCCTCTCTCTTTTGTGTGTGTGTCTCTCTTTTTTTCTCTATCTATATATTTTTAAATTTTATATTTTTATATCTCGCTTCTCTCAATGACTATATACATGTATACATTTTTTTTAATAGGCTTGAATGAATTGTGCTGCTGTTGGACGTTAAACCAACCCCACCCCCCAACCTTGAATGAATTATGATTGTTTTAAAAGCATGACCATCAAAGACTGCTTCTCTAAACTTGCACAGGAAAAACATGGCATCTCTGTCCAAATACTTAGAGCATACCAGATTGTTTGGACTACCTGGTTAACTTTGTTTAATTAATGCATCAAATTGTATAAGGTTGTTTCAAAGAGAACTGAGTTAAGGATACAGTGTATCACTTCCTTTAAGTGCTAGGGGTTGTAACTGTATTGGACAATGGGAAACAAGATGGGGCACTAAGAAAACAATACTTTGTATTCAGACACAAGCAAACTGCTTGCCATTACAGCGTACCTCATAAACATTTGTTAAAATGTTTTTTAGGATTGACTCCCGTTTGAAAGTTAGCGCATTAAGTTAGTGTTGACTTTTTTTTTTTTGTCTCTTTTTTAAAACCTGTTGGACTGTTGGATTAAGATTCTCATTGTGTCATAACTGTTATGTGTATCATATAGAACCCTGAAACCCGCTTGGCCATCAGGAAACTGGTAGAGGCCAAGAATACAGAGGAACTAAATAGACTCCTTATGCAACGTATGGAGTTTGGCACAGCAGGTAACCAAGCCAATTTTCTTTTGTTAAACTCAGTTTGAAGAAGACACAAAAACGCTTTCTAAAGATTATAAAAATAGTTGTATGATAAATGGCGTAAATAATTATGACTATTATAATGTGAACAGACGGGAGTTCAGAAATTGAAAATTAATGGAATGATGATCTGTGGATGTTTTTTTTAGTTTTGCAAAGAAATTTATAATAACGGGATGTCAATATGTATCTTTTTTTATTTTTATGTGGAGGTTCCGAATACAATCTGAGACATTAAACATTTAAGTGGGTTTTCAATAGTTTTATAAGTTTAAGATTTTTTGTTTGAATTTAATTGTATACCAGATCTCCTTTTGTCAATTAATAATGACATTAATCACTTTGTTTTTTGTAATACTTTGTTTAGAGTTCACAAAATTGTATTTTGATTATAATTTTTTTTTATTTTTGCAATTTTCAAAAGTTAAATAATAATCTTTGCTTTCAAACCATATATTAACTTTCGTGGTATTTTCGCTTTCTGAGCCAGAAATTTAAAAAATTCACGTTTTGTTTATTTTCAAAATACCCGGATAGAAAAAAAAAAAAGAAAATAATTTACAGTTTAATATATGTTTTAAAAAAAAATTTTTTTCTTTACACAGGATTGAGAACTCGTATGGGCCCTGGCAATTCCCAGATGAATGACTTGACCATCATCCAAACTACTCAGGTATCTTGTTCTTTTTGCAATTTATGCTTTTCAATCAATCACTATAGTGAAACATGATGATTTATGCAACCAAATGAAAAAAGAAAAATTGTTCCCCTGTCAGTTTCATATATTGCTCTAGATCTAATCATTTGCTTTAATGTTCCTTTTTTTTTTCTTCAGTTTGTACTAATTCTGTATAGTTATAATGATGCCAAATTTCTCAATTTCAAATCTTAAAGTCTCCAATTCTAGTAGAGTAGGGGTATCTTGTTGAGTTATCACAAGGTTTGTCTGAATACTAGAGAGTGTTTTACCTGATTGATATTGATTCTGTTTCTTGTATTGTCTATGTTTTTTTACCTTATCTTATGGCAATGTCTGACTGTCTCTGTTGCATATTGGGAGTAAAGAGGTAATAAAAAAGTGTGTCTTTTTTTTTCAGGGTCTGGTGAAATATCTCAAACAGACTTTACCTGACTCCACACAGAAGGGTGTTGTGATTGGCTTTGATGGTAGACATAACAGTGAAAGGCATGTCCCAGTATTTTCATTATCTTTCTATAATAAAATTAAGATTTAATTTATAGTTTATAAAATATATGTCACCAAAATATTATATCTCCCTTCATGTGCAACACAAGAGAATTTCATATTTTAAAATTGTTTTCGATTGCTATTTAAAAAAAAAGTTGTGGATGCTTTTAAGAATTCCATTATGTCAATGAGACTTAAGAAGGTTAATATTTCAATGGTTTTCTGAGACAAGACTTGTTACATTGTCACAGACTTGATGAAAGTGTTGACGAGTTAATAACAATCATCAGTAAAAAAGGCTCACTTGTCATTATTTGGAACTATACCTGCAAAATAGAACCAGCAAATCAAAAGCATTTGCTCTGTCCTGTAAAGTTTTAGATTGTCACATTGCTAACATTATGGTCTGTCTTATAATCAATTTTTGAGGGGAAAATCGAAAAAGCTGTTTAAAATGTTATGTTTGTTTTTTTTACTGTAGGTGATTTTAAAATAAAAAATTTTGAAAATTTAGCCCAGCCGATTTTTTTCTATTGAAAAAGATGGTCTTGTTTTGATGATTTAAATAATTGATTTTCAGATGGTCAAAACTCGTTGCCACAATCTGTCTGAATGCCGAACTTCCCGTGTATTTATTTCCGCGACTTTGCCCTACTCCATATGTGGTGAGATACTGAATATTTTTTTGATCACTGTTTATTGATGGGGATTTTATTTTTCATTATCAAGCTAAAAGTTAAATTATGCTATCGTATCCATATTTGAAAAATCGAGCTAAAAGTTAAACTATGCTATTGTATCCATGTTTGAAAATTTAAAACAAAATTTTTAAACAATTTTATTGTAGGATATTTAGTGCAACTACTTTTACTTATTTTCAAATTGTTTGAAAAAGGGGTATATGAGCTCAGAAATATAAAACTTTGGACTAATGTTAAATCAATCAGTTAAAATTAATTTTATTTTATCAAATTAAATAGAAATGGGAGCTCAATTTTTGTGAATTTTACAGGCATTTGCAGTTCGCACATTTAAAGCTTCTTGTGGCATCATGATCACAGCAAGTCACAATCCAAAAGAAGACAATGGTTATAAGGCAAGTATATAAATTTGTAGAATCTCTTTTACAAGAATTTAAATTATAGCGAGTGATGTTGACCTTTTTTTTCTTTTTCAACCTAAAGCTTTTATTTTAGCCAGCATAGCAAGTATTTTTCTTCTCCAAACTTGACTTAACCACAACTTTCACTCAGATCTTGTTCTCCTTTTTTTGCTCTATAAAATTGTGGAAAATTAAAAAGAGTAACACTGGCTTGTTGTTTTTTTTCTCAAACTATTTAGGAACTTAAAATGGTCAGAAAATACAACTATGTTATCGTTTAAAAAAATGTCATTGCAGGCAATGAATGTATCCGCAAGTTCTATTTCTTGTAATTTTAGTTCTCTTTTGTATTTTACTGTACTGATTTAAGAGGATATATGTTGAGGTATTTTCTTTTGTATTGTAAGAACGCTAGAAACAATGTAGATTTAATTCAAACATTTATTGTTATGTACAGATCTATTAGAAGCGAGGCGTTCATAGCAAAAGACGTTAGGCAAATCGTGCAGTTTGTGTTGTACTAAAAGCTAACCTAAGGCCCAGTCTCGTCGACAGTCTTGGCAGTCAAAGATTGCCGTTGGAGTTGTCAGTTTGTCAGTGCGGTCGATAATTAAGTCGCTACAGTATAGTCATTTTTGCTATGAAGAGATAATTAGTTTTCTTTTACTATTATTAAGGTTTAATCAGATTTTATTTATATTTATTATTTGAAGATCAGTGTGATTGAACCTTATTCTTTACTTTTTATACAGGTCTACTGGGACAATGGTGCACAGGCAAGTCTCTTTTAAATATTTGAAATATATGCATTTAGGATATGCAGATTTTATCACAGAAGTTAGAACAACAGGCATATTTTATTTATCTTGATGTTGTATTTTTCTTTGTAGTATTAGATAAAAATGTGTTTTTCTAGTTTTTATTCCCATAGCAGCTTTATTACTTGTAAATAAATTTTGTGTAAATATAATTTTTTAGATTTTTCCTTCCTAAACCCATAGGAAATAATTCATATATAATGGATTATTTCAGACCAGAATTTGAAATGGTGTGCACTTTGTTTAACATTGATAAGAGCTGATTGTAAAAATAATTATGTAGAACAGTGTGACTGACGCTCTAAAAATTATTACAAATTATCTATTACTGCTATCTGACAAGTAGAATAGTGCATCATAACTATTTTTATTGTCAATATCTTCAAGGACAATTATATTCATTGTTTCTTCACACTAGATTATTCCACCGCATGATGCAGGCATCAGCAAGGCTATTGAGGAAAACTTGAAGCCTTTAGACTCTTCCTGGGACACTTCTATCCTCAGTGATGAGTCTAAGAAAAACCTTATCGTAGACCCAATGGATGATGCGATTAGGATGTACAATGAGGCCGCAAGTGCTGTATGCTACACAAGGTGAAAACATAATGAAGCCTCTCTGAAATTTTTTTTAGCCAGATCTACTAAAAATTGTGATTTCTTTGTAGGGAAAAACTGTAATTCTTCATCTAACTTAAATATTAGCTTAGCATCCTTTGTAATTATTTCATTATTTGTTTGCCCTGAATGATAGGAATTTGCAGTGCATCTTTACATCCACAAGCATGTGTTTTGTAGCAGTACGTTTGGCCATAGGAGTGAAAATAGGTATTGGCTTTTATTCTTTTTTTTTCGATCCTGTTTGCAGAGACAAAAATGCAGACTGTCCAGTCAGATTTACCTACACAGCAATGCATGGTGTTGGCTATGAGTTTGTTCGTCATGCTTTCAAAGCATTTGATTTTCTAGAGCCAATTCCAGTAGTTGAACAGGTAAGTTTCTCTGTAATAAGGACTTTGTGAGTAGGCCTCTTTTCATGATGTTCACAAGAGGATAAAAATATCACTGTGATTGATTTTGATTTTGCTGAGTTTTTGTTAGGTCCAAAGTTGTCTAACGTGCACGGCGTAGCATCAGCGATACTTTAGTTAGCCCGGGCCGTGCCGACTGACCAAGATCAATGGGGGTCAACTTTTGATCAGCGCAAGTGAATGTATGTGACTGTGAGCCAACGTGCAGTATAGCCAATATACCGGGTTTTATTTTCATCTCTCAAGAATTTAATATGAAAAAATAAAGCACATTAATGTTGAAGTGATCAAAACGAGGGTAGGAATGTTTGTGATACCCCTAGTAGTTTTGAAGTAGTGAGGTAAAAAAAACAAAAAAAACGATTTTCTTTTTTGTAATCAATTTCTGTCGCTACACTGGCCAACATGCCCAGTGTACACGAAGTGCCTGTCGAGGCAGTGATTGAATATGTCATATGTGAGCGTCCGCAACATTGCTTTTGTCTCCTAAGCTTGGTGGGTTACTCGGCCGTTGTGGCCTGCCGCTTGCAACTGAAATGCTGGATTTGACGGAAAATTCTACACCATGTGTGAAGTGAACTTCACAACTGATGTTTGACATCCCGTTTCCTTTTGACAGGAAGATAGTGATAACTTGCATTAAATAAATTACTTGTTTATGGGTTTATTTAGTTTCTAGTGAATTCCAAGTTATCATTTTCAGTTTATGGTGAACAAAATGTGTGACTGAAATTGAACAGGATTCTATAATTAGAGGGCATGGTCAAAATTAAAATTTGAGCAAAAGTAAGAGCAATTATATTGTATAATAATTTCTTTAAACTTTGGAATAGTAGTTATTGTCATATGAAATATATCTCATGAGTACATGAAATGGTTTTTAAAAGCATTGAAGTAATAAAAATATTTGCTCATGTTTTATGTGCAAGGAATTTTTTCTTACATGTACACCTCTTCAACTTTTACTTGTCATCTTATAAAAAAATTATGTGTTAAACCATTTTATCTATTTTGTTCCACACAGGTTAAGCCTGATCCAGACTTTCCAACTGTGAAATATCCTAATCCTGAAGAGGGAGAGGGAGCTTTGGTAAAGCTTTTAATGTCTAATCAAAAAAGGCCTTTAAAAAAAGGAAATGGCTATCTACCCGGTAACCGGACAAATAGCCAAATGGCTATTCCTCCGTCAGTGTTGGTTTGGAATTGCTTGGTGATCCAACTAGGATTGGTTAGGGCAGCTGTCTCAGTTAGAGCCATATTATGATCTGTTTAAATCAGAAGCTGGTACCAAATAGTATTATTATTATTATTATTAGTAGTAGTAGTAGTAGTAGTAGTTGTCATGTCATTGATATATAATTTGCAGAAGCTTGCAATGGAAACAGCTGACAAAAATGGCAGCAAAGTGATTTTGGCAAACGACCCAGATGCTGATAGACTGGCCATTGCTGAGCGAACAGAAAAGTATGTTATTTTAGAAATTATGAGGTTTGTCGAGCACACACAAAATTTTTATTCGTTATGTATGCAAACAAAGACAATGTTTAGTACTCAACCCCACTAATAGAGATTGAGCCTAGGCATTGTGGATGATAGATTGCCAAGTCTTTGGGGTCCATCTTACTCTCACCCTAAACTAAGCTTTTCGTCACCGTTTGCCTCCCTCCATGGGCTTTAAAGTCAACATCATGCTGTTTACGTTTATCCTTTCATCAAAATCATATAACTTAAATTTAGGTTGTCTAATGGAACACATTCTTTGGCTTTAAAATTTGAAACAATTTTATTAGCTTTTTAGATGGTCTAATTTTAGATTAATTGTGAGTTGCAATTGTTTTAGTCTCCTGTTGTTTTTTTTTATCACAAATTTAGATTTGTTTCAGTAGTCAGGTCCTTTTTTCATTTGAATACAATTCTATAGGCAATAATATCATGAGATTTGGAGGATATGTTGTTATTATGGGCCCTCACAATTATGTTTTTTGCCTCTTTGTTTCACAGTGGATGGCGGGTGTTTACAGGCAATGAGATTGGAGCTTTCTTGGGATGGTGGTGTTGGACAAGCTGGCGTCAGAAAAATCCAAATGTTAACCGTAAGCACCGTTTTAGAGTTAGACACACTAATCTAGAGAAGCTGAACAATGTGAAATGAGTCAATATGATAATCATTGAAATAATGCGATTCTTACGTGTGAGATTGTAGTAAAGTTTTACACTAAGAGTAAATTTGATTCAAGTTCTTGCAAGGAATGTTTATGTTGGTGCCTGAGCTTAGGTTTTACTTTATGAAATCACATTTTATTGTTTTGTGAGTTTTTTCTTTTTATTTTTCGTCACACTCTGAAGAATAAGCTAATTATTTAAAAAATGCTTTTTGTCAGTATGAAATGAAATTGGAAATGTAAAGTTTTGGTCTATTATTTGTTACCTTTGTATTTTAACTTTTTTCACTGTATTTGTTTTTTCCTTTCCTGTATCAGTATCTGATGTTTACATGATGGCCAGCACTGTGTCATCCAAAATTCTCCAGGCCATTGCTCAATATGAGGGATTTAATTTTGTTGTGAGTGACATCATTGTTTCAGTAATAAGTTTGAATCGTCTGTTGCTTTTCCACACACAAAAAATAAATAATCCTGTGAAAGTTGCTGATTATATTACACTGATATTTAAAAACTTCAAAGGTTTTCAGCTTCAACAACAAACTGAAATAGTGGCTTGTCTTCATTTACTTTTTGAAGATTAAAATTGATTTTTTGGATCTCCTGTCATATGGTAGATAGCTTGAAACTGTTCTCTAAAAATTCTATAAACTTGTGGGGGGGGTTTCATTTAGATTATTGTGTATAGTGCATTAGAATTTTCAGGTAATGTTTCAACTGCCAGACAAATTCTAAATGATCATTGAATGACAGAGGAAAGAAAAGTAATTGAATGCCTTGAAAATGCTTTGATTTTATCTCATGGTTTAAAATATCTGACAATTTTCTGTGGTTGGAACAAAGGAAACACTGACAGGCTTCAAATGGATGGGCAACATAGGCGATGGACTTCTCAAGGAAGGAAAACATGTCTTGTTTGCCTTTGAGGAAGCCATAGGTATTCATATTTTTTAAGTTTTAAATATTTCATTGCCTTCTACTAAAGAACCTTGAAAGTATACAATGTTTACTTATAATTTATTTTGCCAGAGGGCATATCAGGAAATAACTAGACAACAGCTTAGAGGTTTGAAAACATCCTAAAAGTTTCCAAACTTAAAAAGCAAAGAACTGGCAGTTAATTTCTCTTGGTACCGTATCTACATAGGTAAAAATTCAGTTGGAATGTGTTTTCACATAGCTTTTTATGATATTCATTCTTATGAAATATACCAATCATATCTGTGATATGGAAATAAAGAAAGATTTCAAACTGATATGTGAAATGGCTCGATATTAGTATTTTTATCGGGTACCGTATAAGTCATTAATATAAGTTTTGAGCAAGGGCCATCTTAAAATAAAAAGAGTACAGGTATTCTGTATTGGCCTTTTTTATAGTTGAAGAAAAATGATTTTTTTTCTGGTTCTAGAAATGATAATGATATAAATAGAGCCCTCTTAAAATAGAAATATTGACTTTTGGAATGAAACAAATTATCTCTGGTTCTAGAGATAAAAGTTACAGTAGAATCTGCTTATGGCAAGCCCTGTTTTAGATTAATTGTGGCTTTATATACAGTGGAACCTCACAAAACGAAGTCTGATTTGAATTCCTCATAAAGCAAATTTTAAAGGAGAATAGTTTTTTTTTTCTCGTTTGCTCTATAAAAATAGACTCAAAACTTTTTCTGGTTTGATTCTCTTAATTAGAAGCTCACACCAGCAATGGGCATTGCAAAAGTACTATCTAAGTATATGTCAATCAGAGTAAAATGTTTATTGCAGCCCACGACATGCCTTAAATAAAAATTGGATTGGGAAAAGGTTGCTATAGAAAGTAGACAATATGAAACTGTCATAAATGCAGTTTTTCTTATTACTTATATAACTAATTTTTATACTTTTGTGGTTCAGGTATAGCCCCTTCAAAGTTTTGGTCAAATCTCAAGCAATTCGAATTATGAGGTTTCCACTGTAAACTTTTTCGGAAGCACTAATTCCTTTTTTTTTTCTGTACAGAGAAATATAAACTTTGGATTAAAAAAAACTTTTAGGTTATCGCCAAGAAGTTTATCTTAAATAGATTCAACTACATAGATTTTTTAATCCCCTAAAGAGGCATTTGTTACTTTGTAACACAGTTAATCACAATTTTCTGTCAAATTTCCCCACCCCAGGGTACATGTGTGGCTCCACAGTCCTGGATAAGGACGGTGTAACAACCGCTGCGGTTGTGGCTGAGCTGGTCAACCACCTGTATAGCAACCAGGGCTCTCTCTCACAGCAGCTGGAAGTCATTTACAAACGGTGAGGTACTCCTCCTCTTCCTCTCATTGTTGTTTTTTTTAACTCAACAAAGTAACATCACGTTCATGCAAGGTAAAATAGACATTTTATTTGAAAGATAAAAAGCTAAAGTTTTCAAATCTTCAAAATCTTCATTTGGTTGAAAAGTTATGAGGTAGGGAAAACCCCTATAAATAGTGCAATTTCAAAAGTATTGCTGGCAAAAATCACTTTGACTCCATGAGTTATAGAAAGTGGCTGTGTGATGTCAAAGCCTTAACACATAGTTTTGTTAAGATAATATATCTAGGGCCATTTGGTTGAAGATATATGTTGAATTTTAATTACTTTCCATCATATGATGGGTCTTTGGAAAATGACAAACTCTCATAGGGGGTATTTGTATCTCAACATTTTTATGCTTTCTTAAAAACGCAACTAAATAAGTGTAAAAGCATTTAATATCCTAGAGAATTAAATAAGTGGGTGAAACACTCACACTGATGGAGGATCAGCTGATGGGGATTTATTCAAATAAATTACTACGTCAAAGTCCAAGTATTTATATTTTTTACATCATTCCCAACACTTGCCACAAACATATTTGGAGAAAAAAGGCACAAATAAGGCTTTTGGGTTGGATTTGTTTTTCCACAAGTTTTGATTCATATGTATGGTAACTATAAAAACTTCTGAAATTTTTAAAATATCATATTGATAATAGAAATTTGTAAATTAAAAGAAAAAAAGTGCAGTGATAAAATCTTGCAGTTTGGTTTTGTTAAAAAGATGGTTCTTTAAATGTATAAAATTGGAATTTTGTTATGGCAATATCTTTTTTGTCAATATTCTAAAATTTCTAAAAAATGCTGTCTAAACCCTGTCTCCTGTATAATTATGTAGGTTTAACCAATCTTTCAGCTTACTGAGCATTCATACTTGGCTTTCCTATTTACAGGTACGGCTATCATTTGAATCAGAATTCCTACTTCCTCTGCTATGATGCTGACACAATCAAAGCTATGTTTGAAAGATTAAGAAATTTTGATGGACCTGGAACTGTAAGTAAATGTTACTTTTGCACGCTCATCAATATTCTGTTGTGTAAATCTGTTTTATACAGAGAATTTATACTTGGATACAAAAGGTTGAAGATGGTATTGATGATTAAGAAAGTCCTTGTTAAAAAATACTTTGCAATATATGATTCGTTATTACTTTTTTCAATAGATTTTGTTTTTTCATTGATTTATCATAAACTTAATATGTTATGTAATAATTGTTGGCTGTTTTTTCATGAGATTATCTTGTATGATCTAGTGTAAGAGTCGAAATTGATAAATTTACGTTTTTATAGCATATTAAATCCTCATTTTCAGTATCCTACTAAGTGTGGTGCATTTGAAATACTGCATGTCCGAGACCTTACAGTAGGATATGACAGCGAAGAAGAGGATAAAAAACCAGTAAGATGAAATATTTCTTATATTTTATGTAATTTTGGGGATGCAGAAGAGTTGTTAAAATTTCTGACTTATCATCTTCAACATAAAGTGTGGAAAAGATCTCAATATAAGAATCTGGTATCAGAGTATAGACTTCACAAACATATTTTCCACAGCTAGTTCAATAATTTTTAAGGAGAAAACAACATTCTATTAAGACTTTCTGTCACATATTTTAAATTGGTTTCTGACATGTCTTCACAAATCATTTATCAATGTTTATTGGCATTAATGAAATCTTTTACATCATCTTTTTTTTTTTATTATTTCATACCCAAAATTGTACCAATATTTTACACCAGGTCCTGCCGACCAGCAAATCTAGTCAAATGATCACATTCAAGTTCAGCAACGGTTGTGTGGCCACCCTCAGGACTAGCGGCACTGAGCCCAAGATCAAGTACTACACTGAGCTCTGTACCGATCCCAAGAAAAAGTAAGAACACAGAAAAACTTTTTTAATTCCAATGGCAAATTTGGTACCATTGCCTTCAGACAGACAAAAACATAGTGTCAAATTTATACAATCTGTATAAATTTTGGCAAGTGCAAGAAACTAACAAACACTACACAGCCATCTTTTAAAGGTTGTTGCAACACATTTTGCTGATAGAGGGGACGCGTTTTGGTCTTTTATGACACGTGAAAATATTTTTCAATATTATTTTATAGATAGTAAGAATAAAAATAAGGCATTTTAAAATTCTTGAATTACCGCCTTTGATCTGAAACAGGATAATCAGGTAAACAAGGCTTTCTGTTCATCTGATTGCATCCAAAGTTTTTTTGTATTTCCTCTTGATCACATAGTAAATTATGAAATGTTTACCCATCAAGTATATACAGTTGAACCTGCCCTGCTGACCACCTGTCTATGGTGAGCACCTGCATTTGCGACTACTTTTTATTGACTCCCTTGCACTTCTACTCTGTTTTGTTACTACCCATCGCGAACACTTGCCAACGCGATCCTGGGCAGTCTTTTATGCGACCAAAACAGGCAAAACCCTGTCCAATACCTTTTTGTTATCAAAGAAGAAGTTTTGTAAAAAATAAGGTGTAGACTGTAACTTACATAAAAGATGAAGAAACTGGGATGAAGAAAGGGGTACTGGTACTGTAGACACTGATAGTGTGTCTCTTGCTTCAAGGTAAAGTTCCGACTTACCAAATTAAGTGAGACAGGGGTAGGGGTCGGAGGAATGGTCAGGCCACAAGTTATAGAGTTAGTCTCCTTCTTCTGTTGGTTGGCCCACAAAGCACAGGAAATGCCTTTCTAGAAGGGCCATTCTGTGTAACTGAGTGTGCAGAGGATAGGGGTGGTCATAAACAAAACTTTTTTGGATAGAATGTGTATAAGCTTAAATGAGATTTAGAGAAGAAAAAATTAAAAAGAAGAAAAAAATGAATAAGAACAATAATGACTTGAAAATGAAAGACACAAGAAAGAAAAAAGACGTGGCACAGGAGAGAGAGACAGACAGACAGACACACAGATAGACAGACATACAGACAGACAGACAATACATTTTAAATTGAAAATGTGGGCTGCAGTGGGACTTCGCTACATATAATGAAAAAAAAAAAAACAGAAACATAGAATGATGGCAGTTATAGATGGGGGTGTAGACATAAGGTGTTGATCTAGATCTAAACCTCTTTAATCAAATAGGCTTATGGAAAGCTATAGAATACCGAAATTTTAGTGATTACAGTTAAATATTATGTAAATAAACAGCACAGATCTAATTCTGTTGAAATGGGCACAGACTGGTTTGAATACTAGTGCGTTGTGAATTCAAAAGGGAAAGTTTTTAGTAATCCAGTTACTCGCCTACACAGCATTAGGAAAATCTTGCAAGTACCCAGTTGACCATTGTTGCTCAAGGCGACCCCTTTTGTCTATAATCTTCGGTGCTCGCCATGGGCAGGTTCTAATATATATAAATATGTAATCCCTATTTAGTTCCCGCTTAGATTAAAGTCTGTTACTTACCTCCTGTGATAGAAAGTCTTCACTGTCAAGCACTTCAGTCTGTTTGTTTTATCTCTTTTTTGTAAGAAGTTGGGTATAGGGGTTAGAAGACGTTTTTAGCCTTAATAGAGTTTTTTTACACTGACTATATTTTAATTGTTATGCAACATATCTAGTTATTTTTCATTTTTCTGTCTTTTTACAGCCTGTCATATGATGAAGTTAAAGCTCAGCTACAGGATATTGTTAAAGATATTGTTAGCAACTTTTACAACCAGAAACTCTTCCCAAAGATTTTGGCACGCCAGTGATGTGGTGAACAAGACTTATTATTTATATACAGGTTTTCCATAGAATTAGAAAAACATCTCTTTTTTTTTCCTAAGGAACCTGTTGTCATTTTTTTAACTGCCATTAGAATCTACATGTTAAATGTAAATAGGTATCTAACTTTAAACTTTTATCTATACTTTAGTTGTATCTCATATAAATGTAGATCTGAGAAACAGTAATATACTTATTTGTTATATCTATCAAGTGATTAATGTTTTGTAATATATTATTTGGATCCACTACAATGTAAAACACTACAATTCAAGAAATTTCACAATTAGACAGAGGGGAAATTTTCAATATACGTTGTTATATCTTTTTTAGGATTTTCAGTTCAATTTTCTAAACTACATTTGTAACGGCAATGGCACTTTTTTTTTTTTGCTGCAGAATCATGCAATTTTTTAAACTTTTGTTAAAATGTATGGTAAACATACTAAAATACTAGAAGTTAATAATTTGGTCATAAGATAAATATTCCACAGACAAAAATCAATCGGCATTGTATTTGGTAAATAATTGAAAAGAATAAATGTGATTATGTGTGGATGTGTGCAAGATCTGCCAACATTACGGTTTGGGCATAATTTATTACGCCAAAATGTGACACATTACGCCTTACGGGTGAGGCGAGTTGAAAATAGTATGATCCATAACTTCAGTTTTTAGCCACTGGTTCAGATGTGGTCCAACAAATTAAACTTCATATAACAATATATAGCTATAGATATTACCTACCCCATCATAAGATACTTTTGTTTTCACTTATTCAATACATTGACTATTACCCTTAGTTTTTATCGTATATCGATAGTCAACTTTTTATTTTATACTAACGTACTGTTATAATTTTTGTCTGGGCTGTGTTCAATATGGTAATACAGAGTTTGTGTCTGCATTGCAAAACATCAATTTGCATTTATCAATATATGAGATCTCAGTTAAAATTGATGTAGGTTAGACCTGATCAAGGTTCTTATCTGACCAGAAGAGTATATCACTGAAGGTATCTGTGTACAACTTGTAGCTGTGCTAGATCATTCTTTTAGTTCTTTTTTTCTGAACAATCAGTTGTGGTGCTTCACGTTCTCGTGGTTTATGACACGACTCTATGTCACTAATGTTTGTGGTCAGTGCATAGGGATGTGCATGTTGCGCCCACATGCAAGCAATGAGGTATCTTGAAAGGAATGTTCCCTCCTACACAACTCCTCCAAACCTCTTTGGACTTGGAGACATGATCATACCTAATTGTAACTCTCAAGATAATACATTTTTTGTTCTTTATAATGATATCTTTGTCAAAAGCAGTGAAATTTTATCAAAGAGACATCATATTCAAGTTCTTTTTAAGTTTAAGGAGTCTCACTCTTCTGTTGCATGTTCATTTTATTTCTACAAAATTACAAAATTACTCAGTGGCAGTTGATACTACAATGATACAAAACTTAGGTTGGCAGGCCTGGAGTGGTGTTTGATAATGTAGTGAGACTGAGCCTGAATATAGATGACTTCGTCTAAGTAATTAAAGCATTAAAAAGTGATACATTTTTTTTGTTAATACGTTGTTGTTTTTTATACATAAAATAGTATTCTATTGCCCTATATCTTCCAACAAGCCTCATTTTCTTTATATAGGCAGCTGATTTATTACTAAGAGCTTACTGTTTCATTAGGATTTTATTATTTCCAGCCCAGTGATTTCTGCAAACTTTTTTTTTCATAATTATTGAATAGTAGGCTATAGCCAAATTCTGACAAGTATATAGAAGTAAATTATTTAATAAGCACTGCTAAGCCTTTCCTTTTTTTCAATTTATGTTCCACCAATTATAAGTGCAAATTTTTTTTTTAATTGAGCTCCATAAACAATGAGACTATTCCAACCAAGGCTCGGGCTTATGTATTATTCAAGATGTAAAACCTGTAATTAGATGTGGCCAGTAACATTTTGTGCAAGCACTTACATTCATGAAAATGTATTGTTTTCTGTTGTTCTTGATATTGCTGAACTCTTAATTTCAATGGCTCGAATATTTGAATTTTTAAAGCAAAATACATTTTAGATGTCAGGGTAGAACTGATTAAGTCAGATTCAGAGCATTATGTATATTTTTAATTGAAACAAAAATAAAATAAAAAATGCCGGGTTATTCTCCTCATTTTCAAGCTAGATCATATTTTCTGCTAAGTTTATAAAGACTGCAATACGTTTGAGGAAATCCTTAGGTAAGAATACAATAAATGTAAATTTTACACAGGAAAGAATGTTATGGGATCATCTGAATGCAATTTTAATATACTTTTTACTTACTGCTAAATTTGTTTTTAAATATCTTTTTGATCATACTCTTGTCAAAAATGTGTTGATGCATCTTGTTTACCGTTGTTTAAGCTTGATATTGTGATTTATTCCTTTTCTTTTCTCAATGCTTTTGTTACCAAATCAGGGTTGTTTGATCAATATCAAGCATTCAAATTATTTTAATTGATTATTTCAAGTAGTGAAAAGTCTTCCTAATGTAATTATGTCGATCAGCTAGTTGTTTTATTTTTCTCTATGTGATTTGAATTTGAAAATCAGCCGCTGTTTTGCCTATCAGTCAATTTGTTTGGTGTATGTATACATGTATTACTTATGAATTTATATTACAATATGCCCTATGGAAGAACACGCAGCAACTTATTTTCAGACTAGAAGATTATAAGTAATTCAAAGCAACTCTAAATTTAGGTCCTATGGATATTTCTGGGTTTTGAAAATCTAACTCGAGCCAGAATTCTATTCCCGTACCCCATAATTTTTTGCCATATTTTCAACCACTTGAACTGTTTGGCATCCTGATATTTTTTAATTACTTTGAAAGCATATTAATTAACATCAAGTTTATGTAGAAAAGGATGTGTCATAATGACTTTGCTTTGTGGATTGAATTACAGTATGCTTTCTGGACCTCTCAATGAAATATGGTGTTGCATGCTTATTCCATATCCTTGCCTAACCTTAGATGTTGCACTGTCTCTGTACAATTCCATGGGATTTAAAAAATTCAACTTTTAAGCCTACTTTAGCTATTGCCCGTTCTCTTAAAATAATATTTCTTAGGTTATTGTCTAGGTATTTTTTTTCTATGGCATAAAAGTTTTTACTAAAAATAAAATGTCTATTTTCTTGTCAATAGAGAGGTTAGACATCTTCCTTAAACAATAAACTATGAAATGGGTCACAGAGAGTTCTGCAGACTGACATTTGATTCATGAGATTGAGAAATAATTGGTCAATAATAATATACCTCATCATAACTAGCAGTTGAAATTGTTTTTTTTGTGATGCAAAGAATCAGAAGGTACTTTGTATGAATACATGTATTAATTGTGCAACATAATTGTTATAAGTGTATAAATACAGTTGTCACAATCATAATTATATAATGCACTTGTATGTGATTGTATCAATAAAAGTAGTGTTTAGAACTTGAGTAACAGCCTATTTGCTCTCTTAGAGTACATGTGGAGTTCATTTTGAGTACTCAGTAAAATGTCCTTACATTAAAATAGGGTGCTTCAACCAATAAGTGTCTATCATGCTTTTGTACAAAAAAGAAAAAAAAGAATTTGATTCTCTTTTTCTTTCCTTGAAATGAGTTCTGATCCATCAATACGTTTGAAAAAACTGTATTCTTTATCAAGTGTAAAGTTGTATAGATATAGTCCAAACTGGTATATCACAGTTCAATTGTAGCCAAACCTGTGTAGGAAAATGCGCACAGATACCCTTTTTCGTGTAAGGTTGGCCGCTGTTTTATTTAGCTTGTGATCTCTTTTACTTTCAATATCTATGGCTCACAATTTATGAATGTAAAATTTCGTTTGGATTTATTCACAAATGTTTGTAAAGCTTCTCTGACTGTAGCTTTTATTATAGTATACCATACTGAACTTCAGAGTTCTAATTAATAATCAAATCATTCCTTGATATTGTTGAATGTTGTCATACCTAAGGTTTGGGTAATTATTATAATAATGGTACTGTTGTGAACATTAAAGCAACTTGTTAAGTGAGGATATTCACCTTGGTTATTTTCTTGATTCGCATGGAAAAATACATGAGAATCATATTATTTGGACACAAAATCATTACAAATAGAACTTGATAAAGTGATACATTAATCCCTTAACATCATAACTTACTTTCTTAATAAAAACCTTATTCAAGGGCAATTTAGTTTCCTTCTTTGTTGGTAGGCCGATGTTGTTACTTGTGTATGTACATGTATTTTGCTATGTATCCCGCCATGATTTGCTTTTTGCCTGTGTCCTTTTTTTGGTGAGCTCCCAAAGGTTTTTACACGAAAGCAGTGAATTGTGTTCCTATTCATTTAAAAGATAAAACTTTCAAAGACCCAATTCATTTTTTTCTTTTTGTCGCTCTCGATTTGTTTACACAAAGGCAGTGAACTTCCAAACTTGTGAGCATTCATCTATTCTACAACTGAAACCATTTTTTTTTAGATTGAAAACCCTTCTTAGTTCTGTATTATTGTAAAAATTATTTTCGAAAGTTTCAAGCCCAAAGATCCTTTCATTGATTTTTTTTTTATGCTTTTCGTTTATAAATAATCACCCTCATATAACAAATTCTGTGTAATGTCTGAACTACCACAAAATATTCTGTTTAAGGTACTTATATAGAGTTAAGGGAACATTTTGGGATAAAGCAATACCAAAATAATTATAAAAATTATAAGAAAAATAGTGTCATCTACATAAAGGAACACCATTGTATAAATAGTGTCATCTACATAAAGGAACACCATTATACATGTAGTTTGGCCTTTATTTACTTGTGTAGACTTTGTAGACCTCCTGCCATTCTGTTTCATAAAGCTACTATACAAGATAACTTTTTTGTTCCCTATTTTAACCCATAGTTTATCAGCTATCAATTATTTTTTGTGACCAAAAAGTAACATATGAACTGATTTGTACGCAACATATTGATGAAATTTTACAATATTGTCTGTAAAAATAAAATTGATGACTAAGGGAGTCTTGATTAAGTTGTGTTGAGAATTTCTAGCTAGGAGACTGTTTTTGGACCACAGAAAAGCTAAAAATGCCCCTTGACCCCAACGGGGCCTGAGGCGGCCCCTGGACCCCGGTCGCGTTACCTTTCCTCTGAAATGGCTTTGACCAATTCCCATCCCTGGTAACACTTCCAATAAACCAAAGGCCATATCACCCAGATTCGACTATTTATACTCTTTAGCTTTTCATTTAGTTTCAGGGCTTAACTGGTTCTTTCAATACCATGAAAAAACTTGTGTTTAATGATAGCCATGCAGAAAAAGAGAAATCACTGTTACCGGGCATTGAGGGATTTTTTTCTGAAAAACTAAGATATCTTGTTCAAACAGCCATAGAATAGAATAATAAAGAAGAAAACAAGAAATTACATGTACAAAGTGCATTTATTATTTTCTTTCCAACTAGAATCTAACAAAAAAAAAAGCCAAATAAAATTTAATATAAAAATTCTTGATATTTTACGCTCTTCTTTATCATCATAAACCTTTTATTTTACAAATCTATGTAGTGACAAATAAAAAAAATATCCAATGGAAGTTAAATAAAAAAAAAAATATCCAATGGAAGTTTAGACATGTCAAAATCTGATTAAGCCTTTCAAGAAAATGTTCTGGAGAAAAATTGGTCTTTGAAAAAAAAAATTAAATGAAAACCAAGCTAACCATAATTAATAATAAAGTAAACAGCAGATTTTACTCAAGTTTTCATTCCAAAGGCACTAAAATTGCAACATAAGCAAATACATAATCAGTCACAATGTTTGGTCATCCAAATGGTGAAGAGGAGTTCATGCAAACTTCTTAATTAGTGATCAGGTGGGTTCCTTAGATGATAGTATTCTCTGAGAAACATGTTTCTGGCTAACACTATATTTAAATATAAACCCAATATAAGACTTCTAACAAAACAAGTCTCACAGGTATTAGTATTGCATCTTTCTAAAAGCAATAGAGAAATGACAAAAACAATCTGTGTCACTGAATTAGGTTTTCAGAGGCCTTATTTTCTATAAATTATTTAACAATATTTTTTTAAATCCTGATATTTGACTTCCATCAGTTTAACATCCAAGACAACAATGAGACATACTGGATAGTATTGATAAGATGGTGTCTAAATGACTTAATTTACAGGGGTAGTTCTAAGCATGTCATCAATGCAATTTGAAGTCACACTAAGGTTTTTATTTGATCCTAAAAAAAATGGTGATCCACTTTGACAAAAAATATAACATTCTAAAATGAACATATTTGTCTGAACTACTAGTATGACTATAAGTAATGAGAAGAAGGTAATGAAGGCGCAGGCTCCTCAAACCTATCGGTTGATTTTTGAAAAGGCATATGAAGCTTTGTAAATATATACATATATTAAAAGCAAGTAAAGGTTGCAGGGGTCATAGAAAGAGAGCAGTCAATACAAAAAAAAAACACACCACGGTTTGCGCCTCAACAAAGAATCAACCATTTGCCCATTTAATTTCAAAACAGATCTACGTGTATCTTATATTCAAGATGCAGTGGATGAAACTAAACTAAAAGATTAGTACCTCAATCAGGGTGAAGGGAAAAAAAATAACAAAAACATTACTACTACACTTCTTACCTACTTGTCCTTATTGTGAATGATCAATTTTAGAAATGGCACAACATTCATTGTTCTTCACTGTCTCAATAAAAATAAACACCCATTTTTAGTTTGGTTTGATTTTGGACACAGCTTTTAACTTTAAACACCTCATATAAATCTTTTAATTCAAGCACAGCCCACGCTCAAATATAATCAATAAAAAATGAACGGGAACAATTAATAATTGTGGATCATCGATCTCTATCTTATAGAAACCCTGTCACATACTTTACACACTCATTATTCATCACTGCATAGCATAAAGTGATCTTTTGGTAATTATGTCATCAAAAACATAATATATTAATATTTAAGTACAGGCTGCAATATAGAACAAAAACTTTCAAAGTGTGGGTTATAAAAAAATACATTGCTGCAACTAGATTATTGCCATTGTGCATGGTGAATTATACTCACATTAATAAAGTGTATACCATATATGGGATCATCTGTGCATTTGGAGACCAGATCATACTCTTTAATATAAACCAAAGCTACAAAGTTATGATACATGCAAACATTCATTTAGGCATAGCTGCCAAACTACAAGTACAATGTATTCCTTTCACAAAGACAATAATTTGCAATATGCTTTTGTTTTTCATTTATACATTCAATTGAAAAGATCTGATAAAAAGGAATAATATCAGAACTGTTTCTTTAAACAGTCCTATCCTAGATACTTTTTCTTCAGACACAGTGAAGTATAATCAGTAGCTTATACCTCTGATATTTGAGCACTTGCTGAATTCAGACGACTAGCTCCTTACACCCAGCAGCCCGCTTAGGTAATACGTTGTGCGATCATTACTTAAATCATACTCCACCATTCCAAAGGAATATGTCGCTCAGCCATCTACATGTACTAATATAATTCAACTGAGCTCAATTGCTCTATGAGGCACAATACACAGGGATGCACAGCCAAAAAATGTGACCCAAATCACGGAACAATGGAGGTTTAGATTTACCGCAAGCAGCTGGTGTAATGGAAAAATAGACTAAGCAAGTGATTGCCGAAAGGTATAAGAGCATTTCTAATAAGCTTGAATTTAAGAAAAATATTTGGTGAAAGAATATCAAAATGTAAATAGAGACTTTGAACTACACAGAATATGGCAGTAAAGGGGGGAGGATATAGATTTTTTTTTATTTAAATCACAGGCCTGATGTCTTTCTCACAAATAATAGGTTTTTCTCTTTACTGACATTATGAAATAAGCTAAAAACAAAACAGATAGAAAACTTTACAAAGTGTAATAAAGAGAAAACACAAGATCAGAAAAAGTAAAACACAGGTAATTGAGCCTGTCACCTGCTGTTAGCAGTAAAAACAGGGACTGTAGACACGAGTGGCAGTTAACAAAAAAAAAATTAATAACATATAAAAGGAAGACATTTGAAGCTAATGTTATAACATGTTTCTAAACAATGGGAACAGTCAAATACAAAGCAGTTCCACAAAAGGAAAATATTTGTCCATGTCCAATGTTTTTGCATCACTTTATATTTAGCAGCATTTAGTTGAACCACAGAGAAGGCACCATGCATGATGCCTTTTAGACTCTGGGCCTTGTGTCTATAAATACAATAACAAATGTTGCAGCAGCATTCAAGGCTGGCATTTTGGATTGTTAAAATGTAAATCCATTCACCAGTTTTTCATCACTTCACCAATATGTAAAGTCTATTTCTGGCTGACAAATTGTATATCGAGCATAATATTATAAAATGAAAATGTTTAAAAAATGCTGGAGCACTGTTTAGAGGACAAAATATAACTATTTTACGAAAAAAAAAAATAGAAATAAGTATCTGCCTTAAAGGGCTACAACAAAAACGAAAGAACTTGGAAGCACAGCAGTATTACAATCCAATAATCAAAAAGCAAATATAACATAACAAATATATATATACTTTCATCAAAACATTTCTTGTTTTTAACAGTTTCCAAAATTATAGAGCAATTCATTACAATAACAGAAACAAGTCAGTCATAAGAAAATAAACAAAATGTATTTGATTTTTGTTATTTTTTTAAATAGGAAAGGTGCAAAGACACCTTTAATGTATCATTTTGGTGTTCGATGTTCCGAGGTTTTTCAAATAAAAATCACATAAATCTCAAATGCATTTCTCCAATATGTTTTCGTAGCAATTTTTGATTACCATCACAAAGATGAAAAAAATTCTCAAATTCTTCTTAGTATTCTACCACATTGAACATATTGTAATTTTTTCCTCATGTCCAAATTAGTCAGATGCAGCTGTTCAGTAGGTTTTTCTTTTCTCCTTCAAATAAAGGTTTCTTTTCTAAAATCAACTGATAATTACAGTAAAGATTCTCTGAGACTGAAGATTTAAGGAAATGAAAAGAAAAAAAACAACATTGTAAAATTGGTTATTTTTATTTGTGCACTGACATTCTTGGGTGATCGAATAAAAAGGCAATTAGCAGCAGCGGGAAACATGTTCTGAAGGACTGCACTGGCAAATTGATTATGCTGTTTTTTCAGATAAAAAATATGAGATGAGTAAATAAAAATAATAACATACAATACATGACAAAAGCTAAAACACAAGATTTTTTTTCCTTAGCACAACAAGTTATCTGAAGTAGATGCTGTAAGAATTCAACATGAAGCAATTATGTATACGTTTTTTAGCTCATTAATACCATAGGCGGTGCTGTTGGCGCAATGATTAGGGCATTGGATGGGTGTGGCTCCTACGTCATGTTAAAGGCAGTGTGCGGCGAGCAAAGTAATGGCAACCTGCATCACAAATGCTGTTTGCCTATACAACAATAATTTGTGGTTTCCTGATGGTCTGCCAAAGCGCATGGGACAAACTTTACTTCCAATAGCAACTTGTCACACAGGTATATAAGAAACACATAGCCTGTGCATGAAAAAAAAAAATGTAGCTTTTGTTATGTTCCACCACAAATTCACCACTTCATTTGAAATTGTTCAGAATCTATGTTTAAAGAAAAATCATTTGTACGCAAAAGATTTTCAGCTCGCCAAAAAAGTTCCACGAACACGGC
This sequence comes from Elysia chlorotica, assembly GCA_003991915.1. NCBI lineage: Eukaryota > Metazoa > Mollusca > Gastropoda > Plakobranchidae > Elysia > Elysia chlorotica. The sequence continues at coordinate 903,472 of RQTK01000036.1, read as the reverse complement.
TAATTTTTTTTTTTTTTAATTTGCCTTGCTAGGTGATATCTTATTGGTTACTAGAAATAAAAATGTGTCAAATTGTACAATCATCCATGGCAAAGTCAAACAACTGAAATTTTACTTTCATAATCACATCTGCATGAAACATAATTATTTAAATAACTCAAAAGCATGCAATGTACTTGGTAAAAAGAACTACCATCAGCAGTACGTACAGCAATTTCTACATAAAAACTACAGTAAAAGAGTGAGGCTGCATTTCGGAATTACATAATGAAATCTTACATGATAACAAAAATGTGGAGCAATCTCATGAAGTAAGATAAAGAGATGAGCAAGACATGTTTTTTTAATGCAACTTTGAGAAAAATGATATAAATTTCCATTAACTCCAATGAAATGATAATTGGTAATTACAAAACCTAAAATGAAAGCGACAAAAAAGAGCACTTTTCAAATATCAATGTAGATGTCTATGGCTTGTCTTTTGATCTATCGTATATGTCAATCCATATCATGGAAGAAAAAAAAAAAAAGAACATCCATAATAATGTGAATGTAACAATAATTTTTATTTCAAACCAGAATTTTTAGGACGAGATAGGTAATGTATACATTAAAACCTGTGGGAATTTGGTGGGACTCTACAAAAAAAAAAGATTTGAAATGAGATGAAGACTGTAATTGTTAGGAGCTGAGGTCATGACATGGAAGAAATGGCATTCATGGGTGAACCCATCTGTGTGAGTACTTTGTCCAGCCACTGCAACGGTCCGTTGAGGTGCAGCTCGATCCAACAAGGGGTTGAGGTCACATCTTGCCGGTGGTACTCTGCTCCCCAGCCTTTAACAAAACTCATGCGAATAATGCACATTTTACTGAGCTCATAGACTGCCTCGTAGCCGTGGTTCACCGACTGAGATAAAAGTGCTGCAAACTCCTGGTTGTTGAAAATTTTGAGGCTGCAAGTCGGAGGTATCTTACACACGGTGGTGGGGTGAAAGCTGTGAGAGTAGTTACAATTTCTGCTTTGCACAAAGATACTGCTTTCGCTGAGACATTCGGCGTATACTTCACCTCCCACATAATACAGGTGAACTCCTGTTGACACAAATAAATAAGAGAGAATGTAGTGTCCCGTTACATATGAATTTAAGAATCTTATTTTTACTTAAACTACATTAAATTGAAGTTTTATTCTGTCAAAATATATATAGATACTGAAAATAAACAATGATTACTGGAGTCCATCTTCTTCACTCCAAAAAGAGATGGGCTCTAGCCACAATGCACCATAACATATTTTTTTAGTCACTGTGCTGGTGGAAAATTTTCTCACTGTTTTGCGCCCTCAAATGTAAAACATATTACTGTCAGAAACCAATTTTGTCAAAGTTTAAACCAATAGGTCAATTTTAATACTTTGATAGTAGCTTATCTGTAATGCATAAAAAAGGACTGACAATACAGCTCTGCATGGGAGGGAGTTTGATTTGCACTTACTGTATTGGGGCTCTCTCTGATAAATTTGACATTTTCATTCTCTAACCACCCTTATGATAAGAATACCAAACAAGAAGATTTTATCTGTAACAGTGTTAAATCCGTAAAAAGTTAGCGAGAGTAAAAAAAAAAACATATAATTTTTTCTAAGACTCAGTAAAATTTTGGCCACAATTTGTCCCACCATGGCAAAGCAAATTAAAGCCAAATCGAAATGCTGGCAAGCCTGAAGTCTAATTACCTCTAGTTATGTGACGGCGGACATTTTCTATAGTGGAGTTTCTGTTGACATTTGAGAGCAAGCCTAAGCAGAAGCGGTCTGTGCGAGAAGGGTCAGTGAAGCCATCTACCACGATGCTATGAGACGATGCTTGGAACTGTTCCCCAACACGGTTGTTCAACTCATAGTATACAATGTTGCACCAATATTGTGGTTCCTGGTAAGTCACAGGCTGCTTATCTGGAGAGAAAAAAAAAAGAATATTTTAATTTGCTTTCCTGCCTTTCTTTCTCATATACAACCTTAGTTCTAATGCTGTTGTCTCAGTTTCAGATCTGATAAGGAAAAACATGGAGGAACTGTGAATCTCTAAGTCCTCCATCATGATGTGTTATAGACCAGTCCTAGAAAGTCCAAACAGTGAATTAAAAACTATTGGAGCAACGCCGAGGGAATCAAACTATCTTTTTATTTGCGAAACTTACCAATCTATATAGAACTTAATTCTATGTGTAGATTGACCATGGTAGATACCCTCTGAGATATCTTAGTGTCACGGTTTGTTGAAACAGCAGTGGGCTAAGGGAAGGAACAAAATAGATAACCATACTACATCACTTACATATAGAGAGCTGCAACTACTTACCTGCTATACAGCGTCCTAATTCGGTAATGAAGGGTGTTGGGGGTGTAGATGGAACTGGACGAGATGAGTTCGGTGAATGGTTGGTGTCCATGGGCTGGTTATTATTTTGATTGCTTTCATCTGCTTGATAAGCAGGAGGCGGAGTGTCAGCTGAAAAACAAGCAATTTGTCTCAGTTAGTTCTGTTTAAGCACAGAAAGAGACTAGAGATACAATATAACCTGAATGAGCAAAAAAGAATATGCTGGATATGAATGCTCTGCAATTTCCATAATAATCTGAGAATAGAAATTGTATTTGAAGTCCAGCTCTGGTATTGTGAATGTGTTTTCATGTTTTACACTCATTACACAATTTGCTTTTCTAATTGTTACAGACTTGTGTCCACTGGGCTCCTTCAGTGGAGAAGTTCAGGAAAAATAAGGTGGAAAACCAATTTTAAACTCATTTTGGGACATAGGTCTAGGGATGTATGCATCTTTGCCATTGTCTTGCTTGTCTAAGAAAAAAATGTCTACCATTGTGCACAGAGTGAGAGAAGGGATAACAAAATAATTTTATTTGTAGTCTCTTGATACACTTATGACAATAGGTTTATTAGAGAATAAGAAACTTTGAACTTGAACTGTAGAATATTAGGTGAAGGAGTGTCTAAATAAAAAAAAAAACAGCTGAAAACCAAATTAGAAGAAAACTTCCCACTAAAAAAGAACTGTTTTGCAATGAAAACCTACCTGGAAGACCAAAAGGACTGCCGGGACCAGAGCTGGGAGTTTGAGGAGAATGCTGCTGCTGTGTTTGAAAGGGGTAAGTGATATTGTGGGGCATAGACGGCTCATGGATCTGCTGAAAAGGTGGCAATGCGCCGTGTGTTGGATATTCACTGTAGCGGGGCACCAACACCGGAGGCAATACTGTGAAACAAGAAGGAAAGAAAGAAAAAGTGTACATCTCAATGATTGAGTCGATTGTGAATTCTTTTTCAAAATGCAGCTTATTGCCATACATCAAGTTCAGTAATTAACTAAAAAAATGTGGTGCAGTTTTAATCTTACAGAAATTATTGAGTTATATTTAGTAATGTAAAAAAAAAAAGAAACCTGTAAATTGGATATTACAAAATTACAAAATTCTGAGGCAGTTGTAAATTAAATTCAGTTTAGTGATGGTTGCAGTGGTCAATGCCCATCATCACACTGTTTAGTATTTTTTCTGATGCATTATAGATTATGTAAAGTGAAAAATGACTGTCCTATTCATTTTGTCCCCTCTAACATAACATTTTTACTACAACTAATCTAAATTTATTTTATATAGGTTTTAGTCCTATTTTAGTTTACAGTTACAAATCGCCCAAATCTATAAAAAAAAATTTTGAGATAATTTTACCATGTCTTTGTATTTGTCTGCAGAAAATCTTTCAACATAATATTTTCCATAAAGTCCAAACATTAATTTATTCAATGTCAAGGTCATAATTTTACCCACACCCATAATGTTAATACATAAAAGCAAATTTTCTGGCCCGCTTCTAGTACTCTCTAAGGCCATGACTCACCAGGACTCTCCACACGCCGGTAGTGATATGGGTTGATGCACACCTCTTTTTGTTTTGCACTGAAAGGGAAACAGCAAGTGTCCAATGGTTTAAGCTCATGGTGCGACTGAAGATCTGGCCATCGCCAAACTCGGCAGTAGATGACGTGGGGCAGCCCTTTGCGATGTGACACTTGAAGTCGTCCATCCAGAGACCTTTGAATTGTAACACATTTTGTGCTGGGGTCCTTACAAGAAAGTGCTTTCTCCAAGTCTTCTAGAGCTCCTTTAAAAAAAAAAAAATAAAACTTAGTTGAATTGATGGTATAATTTTTTTAAAAGGTTGACTTACAAGTATTTTAAGTGATCTTAACTCAGGATGAATATCTTTGATTAATAAATGAAGAAACAAGTGTTCGAAGAAAATTACAGCAAAAAAAAAAAAATAGTTAACATGACTATAGAAGATTTTTGGAAGAGGAACAAAATGATTTTTGTAGCATGAGGATGAGTCTAAATATTAGGTCAAATTTGCCACTTATCAAAGAGTTGCACAAGAAACAGTAATTACAAAAACATTACAGAATACACTGTTAATCGGTTGCTTGTCAAAATCATTCAGAATAACAGCAGAAACAAAAATACACTTACCCTTTGTCTTCTTCAGTTTCTTAACAAGAGAATCTACAGCTTTTTCTGCCCATTTTTCCTCTTCATCTCCTTGCTTCCAACCAAGCAGCCTTTTGACTGCAGGACTGGTAAATGTGAATATGCTTGAAAGGTGTGTTGTCATTGTGGTTACCTGTTAGAAAAAATTAGAATCAATGCGATACAGCTATATGGTGCATGCTTAGCTTGATAATCTTTAATCATTACGGCCTTACGATATCTATGTCTGAAGTGGCAATTATTCGAAATATATTCTAGAAATTTGTGGGGTGTAGATCTAATTATATTTAAATATTATTAGCGCTGGCTTATTAGGGGCGTAAAGATAGCTCAGTCTCCAGTGCTCGGGACTGAGGAGGAGGAGGTTCAAGGTTCTAATCTTTTGCGTCGCCGCTCTTTTTCCACCCAAGCCCTTTTTTCCATCTCTCTGTAGGAAACTTTTGGGACATAACATTAATTTGAAGAATGCATTTTTAGCAATATAAGGCACTAGGTATCTCTAGCACTAGTGCTCTGGATTGACTAGTAGGAGGTCAAAAGTTTGATCCCCAGCTGATATATTTCCATTTCTAAATTGTACAACTTTCAATTGGGGCCACAAGGGTTCCAAACACCTAACCCTTTCAGAGACACAGAGGAGGAATGTTGTTTCATGTAATAAAGGATTCTAACTGAAACATACAACACCCACAGCTATTTAAAATTAAATAAGTTTAATTGTAATCACCTGAAGGGAAAAAAGTAATAACTGGCTTCTCCTTTACCCCCCCCCCCCCCTCCCCAAAACCCACCACATGAATAGTAATAAACGATAATTAAAATTGCACAACAAAAGGAAAAGCAATTTTCTTTTCAAGGTACGACCAAGTCCAAGGCTAAGACTACACATAGAGCCCAAACAGATCTACAAGTGCATTTGCAATAACCAGATGACAAAGACTTTAGGAGGCTTTAAGTTTAACATTTGAGAAAACCCAATGACTTCTTGATTTAAACTTTCATGAGATGAAGATCTTTCCAAAGCAGCCACCCAAAATCAGAGCCATGTTAAGAAGACACAATTTTGCATAATTATTAGACAATCAAGGAATGTCCCTTTAGATCCAGCTGTAACCTGATCCTTTTCCATAAACTATTACTATAAATGTTTCCATTTTTTTCATTACTATTGTGTTGCAGCAAAGATGTTAATAAATCTGCAATTTTTAAAAGAAATCACACCTTCTTTAATGGGTAGCCTTAGCCTGTCATAAAAATTGTACAATTATAAAATTTAAAAAAAAAGTCCTTGGTTTGTACTGTAAATTCTTTTAAATAAGATGGGTGTAAGAAAACAATATTATCTAGAATAGTTTTTATCTAAATTCAGCAAAAGTTTAAATGAACAGTTAGTGACTGTTACTCACTGCAAGCAGGTGGTATTCATTCAATGGTGCCACACATAAATCCAGTCCCCTGCTAAGGCTGGAGTGGCTGAGATTTATAAGCCTGAGGTGTTCAATCTACTCCCTGTCTTTCAGTTTCAGGTTTTCTTCTCACGTGTAAGATTTAAGCTTGCACCGGACTTTACTTGAAAAAGAAGAAAAGGGTATAAAAATTATTTTTAGTTTAAAATTTTACTTGTATCTGCCAATGTTTAACATGTTGAGTGGTCTAAAGTTAATATGCACTAACAAATTTAAAAAGTATTAATGTACATTAAGTATTGAGAAGTTCACATCGCTTTGCCAACATGAGGATGCACTGTACCCCCAGCTTCATTTACTCTCCAGGTGCTATTTACATTATTTGTAACCTCCAATTCTAAAACAGTTTTTAAAAGTTTACTTCTCTTTTATATGATTGCAAGCAGATTTTGAACAAGCAGAAAGAATTTTTTGTATCTCTTTAAAAAACAGTGGAAGAGCTATGACTTTGCCTTGCAATAAATTAAAGTTCATCTATATTATATATTTTAGTCTGTGACTATTCGTACCGAACAATACAAGAAGCAAAGGTTCTAGATTCGCACTGCACTAGATTTTACTCTCGTCAAGTCTCTTACATGCGATAAATTATATACAATAAAATTTTGTTAACAAATTATAACTTCTCCTTAGTACACGGTAATGTGTGTATTCTTAATGCAACCATGTAACTAGAGGGGAAAAGAAAAAAAAGGGTAGACCTTTTAAACCTACCACCTAGAGATAGAGATCTTGTGGTTGAACTAGCCAATAATCTGATATTTGTATAGGATTAACGCGGATGATTTTTTATTCTAGATCTAAACCTCGCTAGCTGATTACCCTAAAGTTGACTCAACAAGAATAATGAACAGTATGTAATCCTATGTACAAAATGCAAGAGTTGGGATAGATTCTAGATCTAGATCATGACTTACAGTGAGGATTGGGAGTGAACCTATTGTTTGTTTGGCTGCCTAGATTTCCTAGATCCAGCTCTGGACTTTGTATACAACGATCTTAATTATATGTTTTGAATCTTGATCAGATCTCAAACCCTTGAGAGTTGTAATTGAACTATGGTAATAGATCTAGTCTAGATAAGATGAAATGGCAGGGGAAACACTTGTGCCGAAATAACAGGCTAACTTGCCAACGAGGAAACGTCATCGGGTTCGACTGAATTTACTATCTAATCAAACTAAAAGCTAGATCTGCACTCAAAGCTGTCCAAAAGTTACGTGGATTTAAATAAGGAAAATTAGGTCGTACTTATAAACTTTTAACTTTTTCCCCAGACAGATATGATCAGCAAAATCATTCAGAATAACAGCAGAAACAAAAATACACTTACCCTTTGTCTTTTTCAGTTTCTTAACAAGAGAATCTACAGCTTTTTCTGCCCATTTTTCCTCTTCATCTCCTTGCTTCCAACCAAGCAGCCTTTTGACTGCAGGACTTAACTTCATTTATAGTACAAATAAATTTTAAGTGTATATTTGTTTTATCGTACAAGTTGTTTTTAATTAACTGCTTTCTGCAGTTGTGCCTTTTTTCTTACTTTTACTGTTGTAGTCATTACTGTTAAGCTTTGCTAAAAGTAAAAAAAAACAAGTAGTAGGAAAGGAGATGTTAAAACTGTGAATTCGGATGGATTTATATAAAGCAGTTCAAATTCTGACAGTGCAAGGTAAGACATACATTTTAGTTAATATTTTTTTTTACACTTTTCTGTTGACTTTTTAGATGCTATTTTTGAATTCTCCATTGAAAAACCTTTAAAATGATATATAATATGTTGATATTTGAAACATTTTAAATTTTTGGGAATCTGCAATGTTTAGGGAGGTCCAAAAAAACTTACCGTGAAATCTGCCATATGCAAATACAATGAATAAAAAAACAGTTTTTAAAAGTTTAATTCTCTTTTATATGGTTGCGAGCAGGTTTTGAACAAGCAGAAAGAATTTTTTGTAGCTTATCTCTTTAAAAAACAGTGGAAGAGCTATGACTTTACCTTGCAATAAATTAAAGTTCATCTATATTATATATTTTAGTCTGTGACTATTCGCACTGAACAATACGAGAAGCAAAGGTTCTATTCGCACTGCACTAGATTTTACTCTCGTCAAGTCTCTTACATGCGATAAATTATATACAATAAAATTTTGGTAACAAATTATAACTTCTCTTTAGTGCATGGTTATGTGTGTATTCCTAACGCAACCATGTAACTAGAGGGGAAAAGAAAAAAAAGGGTAGACCTTTTAAACCTACCACCTAGAGATAGAAATCTTGTGGTTGAACTAGCCAATAATCTGATATTTGTGTAATAGGATTAACGCAGATTATTTTTTATTCCAGATCTAGACCTCGCTAGTTGGTTACCCTAGAGTTGAGTCAACAAGAATAATGAATAGTATGTAGAAATGCAAGAGTTGGATAGATTCTAGATGACTTAAAATGAGGAATAGGAGCGAACTTATTGTTTGTTTGGCTGCCTAGATTTCCTAGATCCAGCTCTGGACTTTGGATACTTAAGTATACAACGATCTTAATTATATGTTTTGAATCTTGATCAGATCTCAAACCCTTGAGAGTTGTAATTAAACTATGGTAATAGATCTAGATCTAGTCTAGATAAGAGGAAAAGACTGAGGGGAAACACTTGTGCCGAAATAACAGGCTTACTTGCCAACAAGGAAACGTCATCGGGTTCGACTGAATTTACTATCTAATCAAGCTAAAAGCTAGATCTGCACTCAAAGCTGTCCAAAAGTTACGTGGATTTAAATCAGGAAAATTAGGTCGTACTTATGAACTTTTAACTTTTTCCCCAGACAGATATGAACAGCGGCTTTTGAAGTCAGCGTCTGAAATCTTTCCGATTTTTCCACTTCAAGCTTTATTGGCGACAGAAAGACGGGACGGGAAGTAGAACTAGGAAAAAGAATGAAAAAGTTTAGTTGTAAAAATTATAACGCGAAATGAAAACAAATGTACAACATTTGTAAAAATGTTAATGAGATACTCATTAAGGGTATTTTACTTTGTTTTATTGGTTTTATTTTTCAATAATTGTATTGGTTAGAGTGAAATATCCACCTTTAACACTTTAATAACGATACAAATGTGTAACTTTTTTTCGAAGCGCATTAGTTTGCACTCCATTGCGCCGTGCTTCGCCTTACGGTAGTGCCCCTCAAGAGTGACGTCATCGGTTCAGGCGACACAAAGTCGGGAGCGAGGAAAAAAAAAGGTTGGGCGGCACTGGCACGGTGGCTTGTTGTCCGAGCATAGGGTGCTGGGGTGTGGAGACGAATGTGGTGCCTTGCAGTCAGTATGAACTTGAGAAGAGTGGACGTCCGTGATTTCGATGGGACAAAGCTAGCTGGAGCCGCCTACATTTTAACACTAATAGATCTAGGCCTTACAGGTTGCAATCCAAAACGCCACCACAATGCCGAGCATAACAGATCGCGCAACAAGTAGTAGTACTACTGGTCCTGATGTAGGCGTGCCGCCATTCTTCTTTTTTTTTTTTGAACCACTAACAATGGTTTCATTCAACAACGCAACACCGGTAACACAAATAGATGTGATGAAAATAACAAGAAGAATAAGCAAAACAAAGAAAGAACCTATTGTCATGGCAGCAACAGCCGTAGTAGTAGTAGTAGTAGGAGGAGGAGGAGGAGGAGGAGGAGGAGGAGGAGTAATATAATAGTAGTAGAAGAGGAGGAGGAGGAGGAGGAGAGGAAGAGCGGCAGATGTGTATGACGATGTACATGTATTTATTAATAGCATATATCTTATAATTTAGTAGTCTCTGTATTTATTTTGGACTTATTTAAGAGACCTGGGGAGAGATTGTGGTCAACGATTAACACACAACAACGTGTCTGTAGTATAATAATTACTAAAAATAATTGTGACGACGGTTTAAAAGAAGATTCCCATTGAAATTATTATCAATGTGTCGCTTTGATTTATAGTTAATTTTACGCCTTTTGAATAGAAAGAACATAATTTTTTGAGTCACGTCTCCTTCAAAAATGCAATGGTTCAAGAGCAACACCTGACTCCAAGGTAATGGCTAAACGAAGGTGCTCTATGCGCTGTTAGTGAGAATTAATAGCCGATTTGGCTCGGGTGCTGTATTATTTGGGGCTATACGTGTAGAATGTTCGAACAGTTGGGACGTAACGTAGAACAGGGCCTTGGTGTTACACAGCTGCGGATGCCTACTGTTCATTATTGTTTTTGTTCACTTTCGTTTTGTTTGTTTGTTGTTGTTTTCGTTGGTCGGATATTCTTCCACTGCTTATGTTTTCGAACGTGCTTATTATTTTGTGAAATATCTTATAATATATAACCATATTTAGTTGTCGCGCTTAGTCGAGATTTCGTGATTTAGATCTACGTAAAATTTCATTTTTCATTTATTTAATATTTAATATTAGACAAATTGTATAATATGCAATGGTTCTCAAACAAGTCTTTTTCAAAAGCCAAGTGATCTAACATAATGTTCTGGTTTGTGAGACTCTTTGCACAATGTGTTTAGAATATCACAACCAACTGTACAGTATACAGCAATCAACATTCGCGTGAGCATCTGATTCATGCATGATTCATTTAGTTCTGTCGTAAAAAACGGAAGAAAGGCTTAATAGATGTGAAGTGGTATTGTTGCTGTCCCAGACTGTTCCCTGTAGAGGTTGTTATTTTGTTTGTTTTGTTTTTAGCGTCGGAAGCCGATGCTCCACCCTAGGACCACCGCGACCCCCCCCCCCCCCCCCCCCCCGCCCCCCCTCTAACCCAGGCACCCCCCCCCCCCCCCCCCCCCCCCCCCCCCTGTTAATGAGTACATGTATGCCTATGTGCAAGGCTCCCCGGGCCCCAGAGGAGAAATTTACCACGAAACACCTGAACTTAAGCCTTGGTCTGCACTGAAGGGTCCAATATTTTTTTTTCTGCCTTTCTGAGCAGCTTCTCTTTTTGCCACGATGTTTGGTGTAGTTATGCTAGTCAGAATCGTGGATATTTAGAACGGCCCATTTCAGAATACTCAAGTCAAACGACTAAAATAATTATTGTCAAATGCAGTAACGCGAGGTCACGTGTTACAGAATATACGTGGAAATGTGAAAGGAAGAAAACTTGGTTGGATTGGATCCCTTTTTTTTTGGTCTTTTTTTCGGGGTGGATGGGGATGGGGTTAGGCCTACAGCGAGGGGGGTAATGCCTGTGCGAACAATCGCACAAATTATGCAGAAATTAAAAAAAAAAAGTGTAAGAGTAGAAGAACGGACAGTTTATCCCAACAATCGAAATGTATCCATTATCTTTTTGACCCAGTTAAACAGTTCGAAGCTCTCAAATCTGTTGTAAAGAGATAACGCCACGCGTCTGGGAGTTTATTTTAAGCTCCACTCTTGATGAACAGGTGCTTGTCTGTGACATTTTGAATTTTTTTCCCTCTTGCTTTTTCGTCGCCCAGTTAACCCTGGTTTATGGTACTAAACTACTATGCTACTGTCAGCAAGTGTCAGTAGGTGCATAACTATCGTGTCTCGTCGATAACAATAGATAAAAAAAATGCTTTGCCCACATCATTAAGAGCGAACCATACATTTGTCAATGAACTATCTAAAATATTCATAATCTAGACTGTGTGGGCGCGAATAGAGAATGCCTGTTTAGAAACTGTTTGTTATGAACTCAGTATTGTTAACTTGATGATTAAAAACTTCATTGTTATTTAGTATTTTGGGGAAACAAAAACAAACAAACAATCAAACAAACGCCTTTACCGCACTCGGACCACCCCCTGATCCGCCCCATTATCGTCCTAGATTTAATCACCACAGTTGTATAATCTCACCTATAAAATATTAAAGGTTTAGAGTATTTTAGAAATCGAATAAGACATCATTATACAACCAATGCCATAATACGCCCCCCCCCCCCTTTCTCCGTTTTTCCTTTCCCACCTCCGCCTCCTCTCCGTTTTTCCTTTCCCACATACCGCCGCTCGTGGTCCACCCGCTCCCCCTCCCCCCCCCCCCCCCCCCCCTCTCTCTCTCTCTCTCTCTCTCTTTTTCTGCCTCCCCCCTTCGTGGTTTTCACCTCTCTAATTTTCACATAAAATTTAGCTTCCATTTTCACAACTCTTCCGAGCTTGGCTTTCTAATAATTCCGTACCCCTCGTTTTTCACGGCACACGCAGTCTTGTGAAACGGTGCTAAACCACAGTAATAACTATCATCCCTAACATGTGGTTCTAAGCCGTGCAGTAAAAAATAGACTAGTATTATAGACTCTAATACTACTGGTAAAACTCCAAATACTACAGCTATAGTCTCGTCTCCTGCAAAGTGTAATTCTTTCAAATTGACTGTGAGCAGCAAAATCATTATCGCTCCACACCGAGGCTTCCAAAGATAACAGGCACGTTCACCGACATAAACAAACATTATTTGCATTTATAACCAAAGTGAGCGATATGTGTACCATTAAGATATTAGTTTCAATTTAGTCAGTTTACATTCAAGGTATAGTTGGCTTGTAGGCCAAACGAAAAATACTCGCTGGTTATTATTTTGTACTAACTTTGATACTAATTTAAAATAAAAATATGTAGATCACTATTACTTTGTTGTGCAAAATTGTTTTCACGTAAGCCAAATCGGTGGCGTTGCTTGTTATTTTGGGTAGCCACGCTCCAGGCAAAACCCGCGTGCGGGAATGTCCGCTTAAAAGTTAAATCAATCATAAACGATCTTGATTGATATAGGGATGATAATGGGTAGGGGCACTCGTTAGCATAAAGTAGGCAAGCAAAGACGTCGCTGTGGAACATGGGCAATTTGAATACGTTTCAATAAACATGGAAAGGGGTTCCAGATTACCTTAAATAAATGAATTGGGCACTAACAAGCCGGTAGCGTAATGTATTGACTTATATGTTGATACTCCTGCCATATGGTATGCATCCTGCTTGTTAATTGTTAATGTTATCAACCCACACATTAACAGAGTTATCGTCCTTTGCACCAATTGACAAGCGTAACTTAACATTTTTCGTTTGCCAGGTTTCATCATAACTTCCATGAACATGAACACGTGCACACCCATATAAAACCGCACACTGGGCTATGCAGGATCTGATGTCAGCTTGATCACTCGGTGATCAAAATAAAGGGCTTTTGATAAGGATAATAATATTATGGGAAGATGTGTGTGTTCACTTAACCATGCAAGCCCTTAAAATCTACTTTAATTACTTGTTGAGGTAATAACATTTGGGCAATTCTGTGGGTAAAATTACATTGTCAAAATGTCACTCTGTGTAATACAATTATTAATGATTTGCACCCCTCCTATATTAGACTTACAGGGTTACAACAAAACACTTTTAGACGACAATTCATAACTAAAGAAATTTGATTCTAAATCACATTCTCATTAAGTCATAGCATAACCTGAAAATGTGAAATACTTCTAACGTCTATATAACGTCAGCTGAACAGTTTTGCAACATGAATAAAAAACAAAACAAAACCCACATAAAATATGAAAGGCTTTTTACTGACTCATTAAATAGTTTTGAGCGCTCTGTTCAATGTGATGTTCTTTTTTTTTCCAAAATGTGTAGAAATATGACATTTGCAAATCAGATTTGATGATTATACCATTAAAAATATATTTTCTTCGCATACTCTACAAAATAACTAGTTGGTAATTTTGTTAGTACATGTTTGTATACTGTTTAGAAATTTAAGAAGCTAAATAATGTAAATATGTCATTTCAAGTTTTTTTTCTGTTCAATACAATAATTTAAAACAGACTGTTGTATTGTTACAAAAACGCTTACAAAATAAAAAATAAATTTGGCCATACCATACTCTGACACTGCATTGGGGAACCCAGAGTTAGGGTCCTGATTTTTCTTGTGCCGACTTTGATTATACATGTACATATTTGGCTTAGCCGAAAGAACGATGAAGCCGAAGAAATAACTAAGGGAGAAGAAATCAAACAAGATCCAAAAATACATTCATGATTTTAAAATATACATTTGTTGAGTGAACTATTTGTATCGTCCAAACTTTGTTCTATACAACCCATAAACACAAAAAGTAAAGGTGTCATGATCTAGTTTAACCTTATATAAGTAAACTTTTTTTTCATCTCGACATGGGTCACTTTCAATTCTTTCTCCATGAAATGGTAATCTTTCTAAAAATCAAACAGCCTATACTAATATGTCTGTACCTTGATTGCTTTTATAATTACATGTATTAGTTCACAGTAGAAAGTTTGGGTATTTCCTTTCTTTTTTCAATTTTTGTATGTTTTCCTGTTTGCAAAAATCTGAAAGAGGACCTGAGATAAAATCTACTCACTTAGCATGAGAATTACACAATGTGGTTTAATGTTACGCGTTCAAAATCATTTTGTTACCATATCGAGGCTGCAATTGCTGGCAATTATGTCATCTTGATTGCGAAATGAGCCTCAGATCACCAGATAGAGATATTGATATGATGTGTTGGGACTTCAATCTGCTATGCCATCACTCAGTAGCATCAAGGACTTCTTGAGGTACACATGCCATTCATGCATTTTTTTCTGTGTGATTTTATTTACATTTTCAGTTTTAGTAATAATTTAGCTCAAATTTCTCCTTCTACATAAAGGCTAGGTTGCCATGGTAAATTATACCATATTCAATAATGAATATTCCATACACCTATTAATAAAATTGACCTCAGATTAAGACATTCAGTTGTAATAATGGATTTTTTTTATTTGCCCAGGCATGCTAACATATTAAAAAAAAAACATTCATAGATTATAGTATAAAAGTTTAACTTTAAGGCGAAGTTTCATTGGGGCATAAATGTTTAGTAACGATCAGTTTCAGAGAGGATTTTTTTAACTGTTCTTTTGCAATCATTTTCATCTTATGCTTTCTTAATTTTCGTACTTGCATTTATGGTATTTATTTTTATTTAGCTAACAATACATAATACAGGTATTTTCCTATGCAGGGGTGCCAAATTAAGACACAACTTTGTACATAGCAATGAATTTTTTGTTGTGAAGAACCTTTTAAAAAACAAAAATACACGATTCCTCATGAGCTATGGGTTTTTCAACACGCTGAGTTTGAAAATGCTATCCATTAAAAAAAAAATCGAAATGTAACTGATTTTGATTTTTCAAAATTCATGATGATTCTCCTGCTAGTTATTTTTATACCAGATGCAATACCCCCACACCTTTCTCGATTTCACATGGCGCAGAGAGGTAAAAAACGCAGCATGCCCTATCCTCAAGGCGTACCCAAATTTCGTGTCTATCAAACGACAGTGTCATTTTTATAATTTCTTTATGCATCCTTACTAAATGACTCAGGTTGGGTTTGACTTTCGGTAGCACTGCTTGACAGTGCCACTATATTTCCGCCCAAAAACAAAATCCTAGTGCTAACTCTGGAGTCAACTGGAAGGAGTCTGTAGCAAATGCGCAAGTATGCTTCTTAACTGTTTTACCTGAAAGCTTCACTTGAATTAGGTCATGGAATTGTATTTAACATGTAATTTTAGATTTTGAGTCTCTTAGTGTACTGAATATTATTTTTCAAAGAAAAAAAAACAAAAACTTTTTATGTAACATTCATATAGCTCCATTACCCTATTTTTCCGTCAACACAATCACACTTGTAAGTTTAGAAAAACAAACAAACAAACAAACTAGTGCCATCCATTTCACAAAATAAGTGTTTCAACTGTGGACTGTTTATATCAAATGTCAATGAACATCAACACATTTGTACACAGAGCAAAAATTAACAATGAACACCCAAAATGACAAAAAAAAAACCCTTTTATTTATGACTTATGTATGTTAGACCCCTTTCCCCAGGATGACAAGTAAAAGACTAAGTGAACCAAACAGCCATAATGGGGGAAGAGAAAATCAAATACAATCAGAACTCAATTTTTTTTGCATCTTAAAATCAACATAATTTTCAGTCAATCTGCTTGTATGTCTAAGATGGGATCAATAGAGACGGACGATAGACAAGACTTAAAGACAGGAGAAGCAGTAAAGAGCAATATAATAAAATTATTTACAATGGATGGCGGTTCTTTACCTCGCAGGCAACTAGTCAATTCTTCAGCACACAAAATGTTAATAATTTCTATAACAATGGGAAAAAATATTTTACCCTGACAAGACTAAACAAATTACAAAACAAACAAAAAATGGGTGTGCCAAAGGAGTCTAAATTGATGTGAACAAAGAACATCCCCTTTTCTGCTTTAGTAATTTACCATGTGTGTTTTTAAGGAAATTTAGGTAAGTACAATTATGAAAAACAGCAGGGATCAGTAAGGCTTCAGAAGAAGAAAAAAAACAAACAACAAAAACCACAAAACAACAACTTTCCATTCAACAAAAATTTATGATTTAGTAAAATTTCATTCATATATATGTTTAAATTTTAAAATTCTAAGATGCTTCAATACATAAAAAAGAGAGAAAAAAGCCTTCTATAAAAGGAGCAAACTTTTATCAGTGATGCCAACTGGATATTTTTTTTTTTACACTGAACTTTTTTTGCGTACCGGATTAATAACCTCAAAACATGTCAGTAGTATATTATTTTAAGCAAAATAAAAAAGATAAACCTATAAGTTTATTGGTATGCTTTATTTTTACTGCATTTTGAGAGAACTTTCATAATTGCCTCTAGTTTTACAAGTGCTGCAGTAAGCACACTAGCTTAACTTACGATAGTAATCCGATAAGAAATCGCCATTTGCGTTTTTCTCGTCTAACCAATGCCAATTTTCACTCCTTTATCAATTTCTTTAGTGTCCATTGGACCAACACGATCAACGAATTCCATCATGACCAAACTTTGTCTAGATCTAGAATCTATTCATAATCAATAAATCATGAAAGTCTAGTCTAGGTCTACATGAAGTGCTCAGATCAAGATACATTCTACTGCCCTAGTTTAAACTAGTCCACATATGCAGTGGCACTTTGAATCACACAAAATAAATCCAACTCAAGTCTTTGATCAAGATTAGTTCTGACATAAATCCAATATTTCGAACTACAGGTACTCAAATCGAATGGCCTGATGTTGTTACTTTGTCAACGGAATTCCGTAAATTTACGGAAAATTGGCACCACTGTTTTATTGAAAAGTTAATACGAAATACCTTTAAAATCAAAATGCCAAATATATTCCTGTGATCTATAGCTTTCAAAATGAAATCTTTGATAAGCACAGGATAAAATAACAAGGAAAAAAAACCCAGATTCAAATAGCATCAATTTATACACATTATTAATCCATGGGATAGAAATTCTAGACTGTCTAGGGTCACATGGACGTGCACCAAAGTGTTGGTAAACATGACGAAATATACCCAACTGATAGTGTTTATTTCTTCACAAAAACGAAGAATGGCCAAAAACTTCAGATATAAATTGGTTTTTAAAAGCAATTAAAATATCTCTAAGGCTACAATTGCAAACACTTTGATCTAGAACACAACTATGCAGACTCTATACAAAACATTGAGGACTACCCCCCCCCCCCTTCTTTTTCCCTCCCATGGTCAAAGTTACACTTAATGCCACTGGAAAAAAAAAGCATTGAAGCCACAATATTATTAACAAAGAAAAAAAATCAAATAAATGTTTATATATTTACAACAAAAGTATGACATTGAAATTTCTTGCATCACCTTTTTTTCCATTTTTTTCTTTTATATGATTAAAAAAACCCAACCACCTATGTATAAGAAAATCGGAAATTGCTAGAATGGTGACATTTTTACATAAATGTGTTACTAGATTTTCTGGTAATAGTGGCGTTAATTTTTATTATGGATCTCAGTTTGAAAACATATGAAGTCATTCATTAAAATTGGTAAAATCTGTGTGTGTGTGTTTTTTAAACATTTACATGAGGAACAAATATTGAGCCTTAGAGCAAAACTAATCTGTTCAAAATCATCTTGCCTGAATTAAGTGTAAGATAAAAAACAACAGCAAAAAAAAAAAAAAAAAAAAAGAACAACTACAAATGGATAAGACAAGCATGGACAATTTTAATTTACCCATTATCTTTAAAAAAAAAAGAAAAGAAAAGAAAAGAAAAGTAAAATCATCGTTTAGAATAGTAAATTCCTATCCTTGAATATTATTTTTGTAAGAAGTACACTGGAAAAAAACACTGCGCACAATTCACTCCGGGGAAGGGTGTCCTTATGATATATAACAAATCATTCAAAATTAGAAACATGTGTAGCATATATACATAACAAAGACAAAGCCAAAATCAAAAAATGAATCAGAAAGAAACCATATAATTTTTTTACTTTTGAAAATGTTCCACCCATGGAAAAAAGGGGCTGTGATAAAGTATGTTAAGATTAAAATTGCTGTGTTCTCTGTTCTCACATAAAGTGTTGGCCAATTATTAAGTTGTATGTGTTGCTAATA
This sequence comes from Elysia chlorotica, assembly GCA_003991915.1. Classification (NCBI taxonomy): domain Eukaryota; kingdom Metazoa; phylum Mollusca; class Gastropoda; family Plakobranchidae; genus Elysia; species Elysia chlorotica. The sequence continues at coordinate 884,919 of RQTK01000036.1, read as the reverse complement.
TTAAATAAATTTCTCTTGCTCCAAAAAAGAAAGAGTAAAGATTTTGGATACAACTTAAATATACATGAAAAAACTCATAATTGAGACACAATAATCAGTTAACAAGTATGTTTTTAACCTTAAAATGAGTTTTAAAACTTGACAGAATATGGCAAATGTAAAATTGACAATTCTACATTAAATTCAGAAAATACACTATTTACATCCAATTTGTTTAATTTTGTAAAACATATCAACAAAAGATGACATTGTCAAATTATATTACATGTCAGTAAACAGTTTTTGAATCATTGTTACTCTTTTTTAAGGAGACGATCCAATTTTAACACTCAGGAACAAATATTTAGTATTTTAATGTTACTACTTTAAATTCCATTGTTATACAACTAATATTTAAGATGATAATTTGAATATGAGTAAAGCTTGTGGTAAATTAAAAAATGTCATAAGCTCAAGAAAAAGATAGATGGTTTTCCATCAAACTATTTTTTTCTCTCCATTGTGAACAATTTGAAAAGTAGGAATTGCAACAATAAGTCTAACTAATTGATTTAGGCCTTGCCTGGAAAGAAATATGGTATTTCACTGACTATCAGTCCATTTAACAACCTGAATACTGTATTTACATCACATCAAAATTGCAAAACACAACAAAATATCAAGTATTTTTGTCATTATTGAAGCGGTCAAGAGCAGATAATGATATTGATTATAATAATAATGCATAAAACTGGATATAGACATAATTGCAACAAGAAAGAAAAGTATATTTTGTATTGTATAACCGATAAATGAGTCATATCTATTTTTGTGTTTAAATTTGTATCATACTGCTTCCATTTCCATATATATTCAATTGCAGCAATCATCAATCAAATGCTCCAACTACAGGAACTGTTGCAAATAATACTATTGTATGATAATGAAGAAAATGTTACCAATAAATTGAGGTGAGAATAGATGAAACAAATGCAAGACTCTCTAAATTAGTTTAAGGCAGGTGTCTCAAATGCTAACATTTTACCAACACTGCTGATGAAATTCAATTCCAGAAAGTGATATCTTTCAACTCACTTAAATGGATGATAGGACAAGTTCAATAGTTAAATTTTAAATACCAGTATGCAGTACGGGAGAGCCTGCAGAAATGGCAGAATCTTCCAATATTACTTATAAATTCCACAAAGTGAGAATATCAAAAGACTTGTACACCTGAGAAGTTAAAACGTGAATTACATATCAGTGCTGACTATTCAGCCCCGCTATCTTTTTATGATGATGTCATTTCACAGCAAATATGACTTGCTCATTCAGGAAGCAGACCTGCCAACCCAACCTAAGGCCAAAGAGGGAATTTCTAAACACCAAAGAGGGAAATGAGAAATATTGGAGGCAAAATGTTCACCACACGGAATGCTGAGATGCGCTTGCATCGTGTGAATTTATTAAAAAATCTTTCATTAAAGATCTAATCACCAAATAACAATCATAGTCTCCAAAAATATTCATTTGCGAACTTACAAACATGAACATTCGCAATGTCACAAATAAATTAATAGAAACAATGCACACATTATAGACAACACAAAGACACTCTCCAGGGGTCTCTGAAGCTGAAGGCTTTACCACATTAGGCAGTTCGCCCCCCACCCCCCTCCCCTCTTCGTAGAGATAGACATACAGAAATGCACCGATAGATCTATAACAACAAAGTTACTGGGATTTATCTGGAGCTAGGGATAGGAGCTCCTAAATTTAAATTTAGAAAAAAGTTCCGTATACTCCCCCCCGAACAGCAAACGGGAACAGTGCTCTAGTCACGGCAGTTAGGAGGCGATAATACCTAGTATTGATACGTTCTATAAAAGGCTCATTACATGTGCTTTGCTGTAATGCATGCTAAGGGAAATGGCCAACAGAATTTCTTGAACTAACTTTGTAATTAATGAGTTGGGCATTTTTTTTTTAAATTCTGCTTATTGTCTCTCATAGCACATTTATCAATAACTATGAGTAGTAATTCATCTGCATTGAATAAATCCACATAATTTAAAACTGTGATTGGGGAAGGAGAAAAAAAGGAATAAAAAAAAAAAAACAACTAGAAAGTCTCTAAAAAACAACAACAAACAACACACACTGTTTTGAAAAATCGGGAAATGGGATTGACAATGAAAGTCGATACATACCAATTATATCAGTACACAAACACAGGCCTGGCTGGCTGTATTCGGATTAAGCCCACGTTGATTTTCCCTTAGAACTAAGTAAGAAATGTAGACGGCCCCTAAAATTCACAACACAAAAAAAAAAATAACTGATTACAGTTTGGCTGCAAATTTTTTTTAATTGTATTGAGAGAACTTATAAATTTTACATTGCATAGTGAAGTTGGAGAAAATGAGGGTGATTAGCAGACCTGGCTAATTTTCAAGGCTTCATGGGCACTGATGTGTTATTTTTTGCATGGCTATGCAGGGCCCTTTTTGCTGTTGGAACACTAATTGCCTCTAGCTTTACATGTGATGCAGTAAGCACACTAGCTTAATTTTTGGTATTAATCCGATAAGAATTTGATATATTTACGTCTTTCTAGTCTAACCAATGCCAATTTTCACTCCTTAATCAATTTCTTTAATGTCCATTGGACCAACACGATTGACGAATTCCACCACAGACCAAACTTTAGGTCTATAGATCTAGATTTTGATTCTAATCAATAAATCATGAATGCCTAGTGTAGATCTACATGAAGTCCTTAGATCTAGATACTCCTCCTACTGTCCTGGTTTAAACCTAGACCACGTATATGCAGTGGCACTTTGAATCACACAAAATACATCCAACTGAAGTCTTTGATCGAGAATAGTTTTCACACAGATCCGATGTTCCTAACTACCGGTACTAAAGTTGAATGACCGGATGTTGTTACTTTGTTATTGAACAACGCATGCTCAGTGATGTTCATACTTTTTCCAGTTCGCTTAAATTGTTTTTCTCGTTTCCGTAAGTCAATTCATGACTGAACTGAGATGTACGGAGAACTTTGACGGACCTTGACGGAACTCGGACCGGCGACTTTTTTTTTTATAGAATTTCGACGGACTTTGACGGAACTCGGGCGGTGATTTTTTTTTTTACGGAACTTTGACGGACGATTATTTTTTTACGGAATTCCGTAAATTTACGGAAAATTGGCATCACTGTATTTAACCAGGACTCCTGTAAAGAAAAAAATATACCCAGAAATAAGGACATGATTGATGAAAACGATGAACAGCTTTAATAGAGCCTAAGCCTATGCTCTCAACTCTTCATTCTCAACGTCGTGTTACTTGGTCTAGATCTAGATCAGATTTTGGTCGAGGTCGAAGCAAATCGAACGTGTTCCATTAATTAGAACATTTTCCAATATAAAAATCCCAGAACTTTTATACCAATCACACCAATATGTCTTGTTGCAGTGGGGCTGTAGTTTTGACTTTCATTGGTATGTACCCTAAATCTCACTTTCTTGGAAACCACGAGCATTGTTTAAGTTTACTGTAAGGCTTAGCCAAGATCTAGTTCAGACTAAGAAGATGAGCAGTCATATACATCGGGAATAAAGCTGCATAAAAATGACTAGACCTTCATTTTGGCCTGATCTACATTGACAGGACTAGATTTAGACCCAAGGTGGTTATATATTCTCGTTATTCTTAAAAAATTAATGGTATGCAAACATGAACAAAACATGTGACGCACAACGGTCAAAGCAAAACTTAAACAAAATGAAAATGTGCAGTTGTTTACGACAATGGCTGTAGAGGGTGGAAACCAACAACCAAAAAACATGCGGCTTCAATGCTAAAAGCGGGACAAAACTGCATTTTTTATATCGCAGGCGGGCCAAGGTATCAATGAATAAGCGGGACTGTCCCGCTAAATGCGGAACGAATGGCAGCTCTGAAGGTGGTATCAATCAAACAAATAAACAGCTAACTACATCTACATTACATGCTTGGAAATGATGGCCAGAGTCAATGACTGAAAGTCAAGACAGAGATTGGTATTATTCGGACAAACAGACGCTTTGCCTAGATCAAGTTTGGACTAAGAGGAGGAGCAGACATTTGTTACACACAGGAAGCAACTTTTAAATTTTGGCCCGGCCTAGATTTAGACCCAAGGTGGTTTTAAATAAAAAATCAGGAAAAAATATTGATAGTTATAATTAGGGATAATCATATCACACACAAAAAAAGGATAGGCATTGAGGAAAAGAGAAGATATAATAATGATAGCTCTACATTGTTTGAATGAAGTCTATGATTCTCAATGTATACTAACAGGCATCGTGAGTGAGCACAAAACGAAACACAAAACATTAAAAACCAATTGGCTTGTGCCTAGTTCATCATTACCACTTCTTTCCTCATCTTCCCCAAATTCCTTACCAGATACAATTGTGCAAACAACTCGTTTTAAACAACGATAGAAACAGTCAACACTCTGGGTAAGTTAAAGATGTAGAGAAACTTACATCTGCCTTTGGAATCTTAGCAGATTTTTAACCTTTTCCTATCACACCGCACAAATGCTGTGCGCATTGATGTGCTCTTGTACTAACACCTATTTCTACTAATATGCACACCTTCTATTTTGAAATTTTAAAAACTCGAAGCTTTTACCCTTCACGCATTTTTGGAAATTCACAAAAAAAATACTGCACACACAAGGAATAGACTTTAAATCATGCAATGTGCCAAGATACATGCTGAAAGCGGGTGTAAAATAAAGAAGAAAAGATTGTTTCACTAGAGTACCAGGTTCTATATCTTACCACAACTCTGAAGTCTGACAGCTTCTTAAATTGAGACAGCTTAGCGTGCAAATCTTCATTGACATCAACCTTGCGCCGGGAGTACTTCAAAAATGCCCAGAATTTTTCAAGACCATAAAGTTGACCTGGTGAAAAAGATATAGTTTTTAATGCTTGTTATGAAGCAATGAATCTTAAGGAGAAAAATGTGTAGAAATGGCCAGGCTAGGGAAGATCTTCAAAAAATGTATAAGCACTTTATCCTACATGATTTAGTATTATCCCAGTGTAAGAAAGAGGCAAGAATCATACATATGCTTTAACATTATCACACAAAAAAAAAAAAAAAGTCAATTTAAAAATATTCACAAACAGAATCCAAACAACACTCCTATATTAACATTTTTTTAACATTACAAAAAAAAAAAACCCTACCTAAAAAGAGAACTGGTACCATAATACAAAATTGCACTCACCATTAGCATAATCCCTCATTGTTTCTTCTTGAAAGTCCTCAAAGACATCGGTCCTAAATTTCCTCTCAAGTCCATAGCTGTAGTAGCGGAACAAACATTCCACACCATACCTAAACAAAATAACCATAAAAAAATAAGCCAAATGCCACTTAAGTAATCATGTAGAAGGGGTTACCAAAATATCCTTTAGCACATCAATAGGCCGTTTGTTATCTCTCGATTGTCACCTAATCCACAAAAAATCAATGCCTAATCCTGAGTTGTTGAAAAAGTTAACAGATGATCCTCAGTGCAACACCAAAAACTGAAGCCCAAAATGATCCTAATACTTGGAGCCTTACTAGGAGGGTCCAAGAGCATGCTCTGTACTCATATCAGCCTAATGATGTCACTTTTTGAAAAATCTATAGAAGTTTAACTTGGTGGCCATGCATTATAAAAAAAGCCTCTAGACTTTAGTTAACATCACTAAAGCTTCATGCACAATTTAATTACTTCTGTTGTACTATCGGCCATGTATCCTACCCTATTTGATTGGTAAGGTGACATAATGAAACTACCACCACAATAAGAAAATTTTATCTAGATTTAATTTAAAAAAAAAAGAAGTACAAATCCTAGACCTAACCTTTATTGTAAAACTAAGATCTAGAACTCTAAATGCCTGGTTTGCTCTAGATTACAACTATCTATTGGGGATGCCAGCATGTACATCTAGACCCAAGTCTTGATGCAGATATCATTAAACAACTATGTTGCTATGCAAGCATTAGTCACCAATTACTTTCAAACATAGACCAACACAACTCACCTATGACCCTTCGAAGCATCTTCTACTGACATGGTTCGAAACTCGTTATACATTTTTCTACTAAAATGCTGCCGCAGGAAGAAGGACCAGAATCTGTAGAGGCAGTTCATTTCTTGGGATTGGCCTGCACCTAAGCGTTTGTGTTCTGAAATTGGGGACATCAAAATGAAAAACATTAACAAAAACAAAAACATTTTTTTAATGGCATTAATTTAACAAATAAAGATAGTACTACCTAGGAAGAAGATCAAATGATTAAAAATAAAAACGATCAATTTATTCAAGCTGAAGGAGAAATAACCTTCTTACCTTTAAGGCACTTGGAACGAAATTTGTTGTAAACATGCCAGACAAAATTATTCTCCTTCAGTAGTTCATGTGAAGGATGTTCAAAATGAGGCATGGTAACAGGCGTACAGCCATAGCTTGACCCCAACTGGCTTTCTGATGGACTGTGAAAGGATGAAAGTACGGGTAAGATACATCATTTTGGAGGAAACGTAAAAAAGCCTGGGAAATATAAAAAAGTAAAAATAACAACCTCAACGACTACCCCCCTCCCCCCGAACATATCAGGAAAAGGGGAATGAAACTTCTTTTTCTTCACAATGTGTTATCAATCAATAACCTTTCCTTATTTGGACATAATCCTCATAAAAAGTTTTGCTTGCCATATAATGCTCTATCTTAATCTGATTGTCAAAGAGAAAACATCTGTGTTCCGAATTTCTATAAACGTTATGAAGACCAACTTAAAATTAGGTTAGAGTACACTTATATGGGAAAGTTAAACCACTGACAAATTCATTGAGTGTGTGTTTGATGGTAAAATATCAGAAACAGGTAAACAATAAAATTAAGGGTCTTGCATGAACTAAATATATTTCCCAGAGTATTGGCTAAAGAGCTTCTTGCGTTTTGCATTAATATGTGGGAAGTGTAAGCTACGTAAAGGCCTTCCACTGGGGCGGTACCAAAGGCTGAGATGCAGTCCTTGGTAATGTATTGTGTCTAGCATTCTTATATAAGATGGTCTGGCAGAGCCATATTCAAGTTAGAGCGATAGAGGTGAGTGAGAAGGACTCTCTATCTGCTCCCCACTCTGTTCCCGGAACAGTTTTTAATAAAATTGAGTGCTTTTAGACAATTTTTCTTCAGATATTTCAAGTGGGAGATAAAGTAGTTTTTTTTTTGTCAAACATAACTCCTAAAAATTTTGCTTCTCCTTCTACAGGAATTCTTTGGCCGTGGCCGGTGTAGAAGTCAGGATCCCTGTTAAATTTCCTTTTATTACAAAAATTAACAGCTATATTTTTATACGGGGAAGATTTGAAGCAGTTGTGTCTGCCCATTTCTGAAGAGCGTTGACTGTAGTTGAGTTGCCGCTCTATGTTTGGAATTGAAGAGGCTCTGTATCAGACGACGAAACCGTCGATATACAACGATCAGTCTTTTCCAGTTTATAGGATAGGAATTACTGTGATTGTTAAACAGCTGTGATAGAATTTGAAGAGATTTGATAATTTATTTATGCAGGAAATCTGGGCCTGTGGCCATCTCCTTCAGAAGTTATAAAAAATGTAATAAAATTCTACAAACACTTACCTGGCTGATCGCATAGATAGAGAGGAAGAGTTGTGTCTTGACCGAGCTTTGTGCTCTTTTTTGTCCATGACCCACCCAACATGGGACTCAAGTGGTGGATTATTGCTATGCCTTGTCTTCTTTTTGCGAGGTGTCTGAAAGAAGGAAAAGCACACGCACACAAACAAAGCTAAATATTAAAAAGAAAAAGATATTTCGCATTCATAAGGTTTACAATACATATATATAAATGTCACGACTCTAGGGTGATGCAATAACCTGATGTGATTTATACACCTAAACAAGATATATTTCCATTTCTCCTTAGCTTCAAAACACAAAATTTGCAACCTCCTATTTCACTAATCTTTTTACTTTTATTAAAAAGGAAATACTGTGCATCACATAGAAACCCTAAAACTATGGCTCTTAATCAGAGACATTAAACTATAAAGGACTTTATTTATCTAGGCACATACCCTTGCATATTGCATTATTTACAAGCAGGTGAAAAAGAAAAACTAAAAGAACAAAGAATAAGGCCAGATAAGCGTACCGTAGGATCCCGTGGGCATCCTGGGTCCTTAGTCACTGGGTAGAAACGAGGCTCTTTTCTGTCATGCCGTGGGGTTCGAGGGGTGCGTGGACCTTGCTCCCTCCTGCCTGGGGTGTCAGGGACCCATGCTGGTAGTGAGCGAGCAATATCCACATGGCCAGATTGAGACGAAGGAGGGCTTGGTACTTTTTTGGACTCGGAACCGGAATACACTGACCAAACAAACAACAAAATTCACAAGTTTTGAAACAGCTGGTTTCTTAAATAAATAGTAAACAACTAGATCATATCAAGGACTACCTGCATATTTTATGCAGTCACGGAGAATAAATGCTTTCCGGATAAGAAAAAGAAAATTTGATACCAATTTCATTGATCCACAAAACACGATTTAAATAATGAAAAGTATGTGTTGATTTATTTTGTGAATAAAATAAATAAAAACAAGAAAGTAGCCATACATACCTGCAAAAGGGGGTGGGGGTGGAGGTGGAAGCTCTTGATCCTCCTCAGCTGCTGACTTAGATGGCGTTATTTTTTCGAATTGCTCCTTAGTTATCACATTGACCGTTTTAAAATCAAAATCACCCTGCAAATGAACAAAAAAATTTTTTTTAACACATATTTTTTTTTTAGCTCAATTCCATAAACAAAATTAATCTTCTCATCTAAAAGCATCTAATGGAACAATGAATAAGGGAAAATGAATATAAAAAAAACACAACCTAACAACTTAAACCCAGCAAAGCCTGCAAATAGCTATGTAAATCAATCATTAGACAATGCCATGATGATATCAATATTTTGTACTAAGCAATAACTTCTTAACAAATTTATTACAGATGATATGCCCATCACATGCACATCTTGGCATTTTTTCTTTCCATCAAAGCTTTCCTACGCCTACGTAGTGTGGGTTTCAATCTCATTATAGTTTGAATTAAGATTTAAATATAAACATATCGCATTTATCAGTGATGATGGTGACAAAAAGTGAAAAAGGAGGAAAAAATTTTGCAGTACACCCAAAAAGCTATTTTTAGTAACATACCGTTACCAATTTAAACTAAAGTCAATTCGCATATACGTAAGCGGTGAAAAAGACATTTTAAATGAAAGAAAAAAGTCTACAGTTTGCAAACCTGCAACAGTTTTTATTCTATCTTTAGTGGTTCCAAAGATATATATGAATGCTGGGAAACCCCTAAAAATACTTCAGTTTCATGGGGATTGCTGGCTAAAATGTGTTTCCTTTGAGTTGTAGGATTATAATAGACAGTCTAAAGCTAGCTATAGTTCTATTAATACTTACATTATAAATTTGAAGGCCAACTATTCGAGTATCCCCATGCTAACATCTCCTATTCTTGATTTTAGTTTCACACATAGATCTAGATGTCTGTAGCCACTCTAATCTGAATTTATTTTTCACTGTAGCATTTTTTTCCTTTGCACGCCCAAGTTCGCTGTTATTCAGTCCTCACGGCGATACCGGCTGTTGTTTAATTATCAAGGTCTAGATTATAAAACCTTGAACATAAAAAGTGCTGTATCAAGTGAAAGAATAGCACTCCACTAGAGTTTAGACTAAGATAACTAGCTTTCGACCAAGACATAGAATCTAGTGTGAATTTGAATGGAACGACGATCGGTGAGAGTAGAGATCTAATCTAGACTGTAAAGTGTAAGAAAGAGACCATGGAGGAAGAACTAGAATTTCGATCAGCTGAATGAATGTCTGCCTTTGACAAAAAGTTTTCTTTTCAGTTTTGCTAGTTTCAGTATATTTTCCTGACCATTTCAGATATGAATCGCGTTTGAAAAGGTAAACACTGTGAGATCACTCATTCAACTTAGCTAGCCCTAGAACGGGGATGGGTAAAACGATCGTAATATCGATAAATAAATCATAAAACCGGGAAAGCAGAGGAATACAAAATAAATGTAACACTATCGATAATTTAATAATAATTATATCGTCATTTTGGTTATGCACGTTATTGACAGTGTTATCGGCAAGGCAACAGTACGGCTCAGACTTATATTAGATCTACAAATAACAATACAATGAGAAGCCGGACGGTCACCTAGCCAAACCGCGGGACTACCGTCGTAGAATTATAAACTCGCACATTTCCGCGGATTTCAAAAACGATGATTGTTAATTCGGGAGTAAATGAGGAAAAAGTGCAGAAAGGTTGAAAATACCTAGGAAAGGAGGAAATTCCTCCTTTTGAACGCAAAAACGAGGATTTCCGCGGATCCCCGGAAAACCATCATCACTGATTTATATTTATAATTTTTCTGGACAATAGAATTGGCTATACATATTTTGAATGTTTTCCAATGTTATTACCGCATATTCAGAATCCCAAAGGTCTTTCTCATAATAGAAGAGCCCATCATTGATGACCTTGCCCAGCTCAGCGGTGATTTTTGCTCGTTTTGTGTGATCACCTGTACGATCTCCCTGAGGATGCTTACGCAGAGCTGGAGGAGTTTGCATGACAATTAAAATCTTGTTGAGGTCATTATCATCAATCTCATCTCCAGAATCGTCAGACCTGTGAATATAATAAAGTTTGATTTGAAATGTAACATAAGAAAAATTCATAAAAGCCAGGCCTGCCTACTTGAAAAAGACCCATTTAGGTACTTCCATAGCAAAAATAGGCACAAATGCAGTTTTTCTCTATTAGTTGGTGTGTATAGGGAGTATCTATACACACTATAGATGTATAGTGTTTCTGCCCCAATATTGCTATACATAAAAACAAAACCAGAAATATCAGTATTAATTGGACAAATAAAAGATAACTAGATTTCATTTAGGGAAGATTTGTGTACGAGAAGGAGTTGCAAATAAGAACAAAGGTCAAGGGCTGGATGTCAAGATGGTATTAATTGGTACATGTCTGTGGAACTCGGGAATATGGAATTGACGACGAAAATCGGTATGTACGGATCAAAGCTGTGCAAGTAGGCAGGATTGCAATGCTGAGCATTATTGGCACACATAGATAAATTTAATAAAACTATCACTTTATGAGAAATGCTGAAATTGCAGATTTGACAAAAAAATTCCACCTTATATTCATCAATTTCTGTTGAGATATACAATAATACCGTACATTTTCATTTAGGGAGACAACAAATAGAGTATGAGGACATGTCAATTAGTTTCTCAAGTGCTGTAATAGATCCCCGTTTCAGGTTTTATCCCTTCTTTATATGAATTATGATTATAATAGGGCAAACTTAGTACAATAAAATAATATAAAAAATTATGAGCTAATAAGAATAACTGTATTGCCAAAAATTTATAATATAAACAGCGGCTAATAAGTAATGCACTTAAGCTAAGAAATAACTTCCCCTAGCTTGACAATGAATTTATGAAAGCAATGGTAACATTCTATTGTGCTGTGGTTCATTCCTTACCTTTTCTACAGAATAATTGTGCGATGATTTCACAAAATTGCTTTTTATACATTTTGCAATATTGATACCACTGGAAAGACTGAAACTTAATATAAAGTGGTGAAAAAAGTTTCAAAATATTTTAACTTTGAAAAAAGTTTTCACCACTTATCCTTACTAAAACAATGCAATGAGCGGTCGCGTTTAAGATCAAGTGGGTTGATTCTGTGATCCTCTCTACCGTCCATCCTTTGATAAAATTTTCTCTTGTGATTACTAATATTCTTTACCCGAACATTATTTGAGGATCAATTTCAAGTAAAATGAATGTACATTTACCCATAGATATGTATAGAGTTCTTGATCTTTATTCAATGCAGAATGTACTTTTCGATTTAAGAACCCTGCACCCTTTTTTTTTTTTATATCAATGACCACGTTTAAAAACGAAGGGGAAGATCAAGAAACAAGAAGGAATGCCTAAGCAAAACATCTGCTGATGTATTAATGGAACAAAACGATCACAACTGTCCATTGAAATTTAAAAACAAAAAAAAAAAAATCGCAGAAATTGTAGAAAATTAGGAATTTCTTAATTCAAGCCTTGTCGCAAAAATCTCAGTTTTTGGAGTCAACACGCAATTGATTAGAGCGATATAGATCTAATAAAAGTGTACTTTCAATTGCATAGCACCAAAATTAATTGAAGTATTTGAAGTTATGTGATTTTCACATTGAAACAAAGACAAGTTTGAAAGAGAAGCGCTTAAAAAAAAAAAAAAACAAAAGTAATTCAATTGACTTCTACTGATAAGATGTAACAGCTTCTTCAGACTTGGACATCAGTCATACCAATTCAGACAATGTAGGTAAATAACATCACAAGAAGCTCATAGTAAACATAACATACAACAATTTTTGTTTAGATACTAAAGTGCATTAATTTAAAAAACACCATTTTAAGAGCAAATTTCATGTTTCCTTTAGTTTAACAGATAGTAAATATGCTTAACGAATAGTTTGAAAAAAAATATAAAAAAATTTTTGGTGTGATAACTTTGACCCTCCGAAGAAAATTAGGATTTTCTTAATCCAAGCCTTGCCGCAAAAATCTCAGTTTTTGGAGTCAAAGCGCAATTGATCAGAGCGATATAGATCTAATAAAAGTGTACTTTCAATTGCATAGCACCAAAATTAATTGAAGTACTTGAAGTTATGTGATTTTCACATAGAAACAAAGACAAGTTTGAAAGAGAAGCGCTTAATAATAATGTCTAATACGCCCTTTATAGCTGAAAGATCATGAAGAGGGCCACTGTGAGAGACGCAGACAGTTATTTTAATGCAGTTCTAATAATAAGAACTAGATTGTCTTATCTAGATCTAAAAAGACAACACGGCTCAATGATGTGTCGTAGACCAGCACCAAAAAATTGGAAACCGGAAATCGGATAGCCGCAAAAATCTCAGTTTTTGGAGTCAATTCGCAATTGATCAGAGCGATATAGATCTAATAAAAGTGTACTTTCAATTGCATAGCACCAAAATTAATTGAAGTACTTGAAGTTATGTGATTTTCACATAGAAACAAAGACAAGTTTGAAAGAGAAGCGCTTAAAAAAAAAAAAAAAAAAAGTAATTCAATTGACTTCTACTGATAAGATGTAACAGCTTCTTCAGACTTGGACATCAGTCATCCAATTCAGACAATGTAGGTAAATAACATCACAAGAAGCTCATAGTATTTTCATTTAAATAATCTTAAATGATTCCGCTTAATTGACAGATCTATTATGTCGGTTATATCTCACTCACCACTCTGTGAAATTATTTGTTTTTCCAACATTTAGATTATCCAGTTCTTCGTCAAACATAAAGTCAAGTTCCTCACGATCATCAACAGCAGTATCTTCATCCTTGGGGGAAAAAGAGAACAAATCAAAATTGGAAAAACAAAACAAACAAAAAACATGTAATTTAATCTGAGTGTTGACTTCTTCTGAAAAGATGTAGCTTCTTCAGAATTGGACATCAGTCATAACATTCAGACAATGTAGGTAAATAACATCACAAGAAGCTCATTGAAGATGCAACACAATTTAAAAAAAACCAACTAGCTTTTCTAGGAATGATATCTATGTATCCAAACGTTTATATTGGAACATAAACATTTAAATCAAATATGAGAAAATTAGTATGTAGGTCATTTCTATGGTTAAAAAACCCCCAATATTTGTACTTATGACATTAATTAGACTAAAAGATAAAGATATCTAAATAATATTGCTTTTAACTAGATTTAGCATGCATTTAAAGTCATTTACTTAAACAAGTTTATAAACAGCACACCAAAAAACTTTTTCAGATGTAAAGAACATTTTATCTCTTTTAAGTCAGTTCCTTCTCAGCTTCATAAAGTATCAAATATCTGAAAATTTAAAGTTGACTCATACAGATTGTTATGTCTACAGATGCTTGCAGTTTTAACTTAATTCTATTGAGTGTGTTGGTTTCCCTATTGTTTTATGGCAAGTGTGCAGAATCCTCATATTGAATTTCTTGAGACTAAATCAAATAAGACTATATTGAGTTTCTTGAGACTAAATCAAATAAGACATTCACAAGTTTCTTGTTGGGAGTGTTATCTGCCCAGCACTTAATGATGTGACAAAGTTAAAATGAAACACTCAGCACAAATACTGCTTTCATATTTTAGTTGTGGCTATTTCTTTTCAAATTGAGGACAATGTGATAAAAAGAACTAATTTCAAATTTGTAATTAAAATTTTCTCCTTCAGATTTAGTAATCTCTCATGGAGTTTCAGACAATGTAGGTAATATAAATACATCACAAGGAGCCAACTTTTCCCCCCATAAAATATTTTTGACAAATAACAGTTCTTACTTAAGCAAACACATATAATCCACCCCCTCCTCCCAACACAAATTCCGAATAGTATTTTAACAGAAAACCAGGTACTATGGATTCAGGGTAACAATACATTTCTTACGCACTTTGTATTCATCCTCTTTCTTTGCCGCTTTTTTCTTGACTTTGTGTTGAACAGTATGCCATTCATCTGTGTTTAATTGTGGGGCACTGAAAATGAAGGAAGAGAAATACAATTTTACATATTTTTATAATACAAATAAAAAAAAATTTTGTTTTTATAAATACAATTTTAACCCCTTCAGAGCCACGGATTTTGAAACGCTCTGTGCCGGGGAATAAATTGCAATATAAGACATGTGTTTTAATTTTACCCATAACTCACTCTTTTGAAGTGATATCATGCTGAAATTTTCTATGGGCAATCTTAGAATGGTACTCTAATCATTGAAAATTAGATTTTTCCAAAATAATAAACTTATCATTCATGAAAAGTTAAAAACAATAAAGTCGCGAAAACCCAGCGGTATTTTTCTTGATTCCTGGATCTTCAACGAAGTCAATCTGATTTGGGGGATTGGTTTGGGGTATTAGGGCCATGATCTTCTCACCTGTTCACTAAATTATTAGCTGGAGGTCGATCTACATTTCCCTGTCTCCTCTTCCTGTTCTCTTGGCATAGCGTGAGGTATCTCAGAGACTAGATCTAGTTCTATAGAAGAACGACCATTAGATCTAGATGTAGACCTATCACTAGATCTAGACCTTGGTCTAACACCCGAAGTTCCAGGCTCTGATCTTCTTCATAATCCCTAAGAACTCTAGGAACAGTCAATTCTTCTAGCTCTAATCAATTGACTTCATCTTCTGTTTCTCCATCATATAAATCTTCATCATCACTGTCTCTATCATTCAATTCCTTGGAAAGAACTTGCAATATTGCCAAACACGGTCTAAATCTGTTCTGAGCAGCCACGGTGAAAGCGAAACTGACTCCTTTTCTTTCCACCCACAGAGTTATAAAAAATCGTTAAAAAAAAAAAATCTTGCGGGGTTTGGAGGTCCAATGACTATCTTATGAAAGGGGCACGGCCATGGAAGTGTAGGACATTTCATGATAGAGTAATCTCTCGTTTTAAGCCTTTAAAGTGATGACGAAATTACCCCCAAAAATCTCCCGGCTATAGGCACATAGAATGTCAAATTTATCCAGGAGAATTTCCAGGGTGAGGCACTGAAGGGGCTGACTTGCCATGAGCTCCAGTATTACTTACCTTGAAGAGAGAATAGGTGGGATTGTGGTCAAGTTGCTGGTGGCGTCACATAGAAAGTTGTCCTCATCATCATCAGCCTGTTTCAATCGCAAGGAATCTTTATTGCCTGGAGAGTTTAGTAGCAAAAAACAAAACAAAAATGCCTTTGAAATGTGAAAATTGGGTCCAGCTCTCAATATTAAAAAAAAAAGACCAATGACTAGTATAGTGTCATAAATGTGTTTTTTCTCTCAATATTTTTTAGGTGATGTTCATCTCTGTGTCAGACACACGTCAACAAAATACAAGCTCCGAGTGAACTAAATATATTATTTTCAAGATGGTTGGTTAAGGAGCCTCTCACATTTTGCATTGATACGAGGGAAAATATCGCTTTCTTACGTGCCAAGAGGAATTGGAACTAACACCACTGTCATTGATCGAACCAACCAATAGGGGAAAAAATTTAAAAAAAAATATTTTGGCCCAGCCTTCAGTTTTAAACTAGGCAACTATTGAAAACCAGACACTCAGTCACGTGAGCCAGTTCACCCCTCAAGGTCAACTATTTCCCCTATTTAAATACCACAGAATTAGATCTAGACCAATAGCACTGGATATTAACTAGATTTAGAATATAAAATACAGTCTAGATTTCGATTCAAGTTCACCAGATGAAGTTCCACTTCAGAATGACAGACAAGTTTACATTTCAGTCTTCAGTAAGTCTTCAATTGGCAATAAATTTGGGAATTTAAATTTAAAAAATTGGGAATATGACAAATAACAATCTTAAATTAGAATTGTTTTGTTTTGTAACTGTTTACGCTTAAATTTTATAAAATAAACACAACTCAAAATAAACCCTAGAGGAACACCACTACCTAAAATGTGTATAACATCTTAAAGTAAAACGCAATTATAATGTGTCGCCCGCCGCGAGTAAGTGTCTATGTCCAGATGAACAGATAGCCGCAGGCGGAAGCATAACTTTCCCCATAGTATTACACTACCGCATTCTCTTTCACCAAAAAGAGCTGCTAGTTAACGATTTATCTACAAGGTGATAAGAGAATTGGCCGATCCCAGTGCCTTGAAGCACAGAGACACTTATGACACGTTACAAAACTAGTGGGCCAAGTAATAGCTGAGCCAACTGGGTGTTATTGCTAAAAATGGCAGCAAGCACTGAGCGATCAACGAAAACACACAATTTTTGGTTGGATACCGTCAGATACACATTTTTTCAACCAGATACGGACAGACATACTCGGGAGGTCAAATATGTACTAAATACATATTATATGTACTGATTAGCAGCTACATTACAGTTTCTGCAACAATGCCATGCATAAGAACCTGTCCAACTGCCCAGTTATTAAAGCACAAAAAAAAAATAAAAAAAAAAAACATCTAAGCATTACACATTTGCTTGACTCTTGTCATAAGCTTAGACAGGGGAAGGGGGACTTATTTTGAACATCAATGAAAATTTCAGGCGGAAAAACAGATTAAATATAATATTAAACTCTTACCTTGTGAGGAGGAAGATGACAGCATTGAAGGAGCATTGGTTACAGCAGAGGAAGAGCTATTGTCACTGGCCATGCTCCGTAGAACAAATGGCTTGCCAGGCACAAACTCAGGCGCATCTGAGTGTAATGTAGACATGGCAGCTACTCTCTGAACAGTGGGTGGGGGCGGCATACCCTTCAATTCGTCCTTGATAGGCCACTTGGTTGGCTGGTTAGACGTTCGGATAAAATCCTCACTGTCTGAGAGCTCAAGCTTGTCTGAACTACGGATAGCTTGAATAACACTATTGTGGTCTGCCTTGAGTTCTTTCACTTTGTTGAAGCTGAGCACAAGTTGGAGGTTGACCCAACCCTTAATAATTGATGAGCGCGATGCAACGAATAGTCCTATGGGCTTTCTAATTGAAAAGAATAGTTGATGAGCGACGAATAGCCCTATTGGCTTTTTAATGATAAGAAAATATTGATGAGCAGTAATGCGACGAATAGTCCAATTGGCTTTCTAATAAATGAATAAATAATGATGAGCAGTGATGCGACGAATAGGCCTATTGGCTTCCTACTCTAATTGGAGAGAATACAGTATACGAGTCAATTGACGAAATGTACGAGCTGTTTATGGGTGTAAAATTATGCACACGGAAGAAAAACAAGAAGGGAAATAAGGACTTCTAGAACAATATGAACATAATCATTTCACACCATAGATGATTATGGTGTTTTTGTTTTTTATTATTTTAAAACTATAATTATTTCCTCTTTTCTGCGTTGCCGGTGAATAATTATAATGTTACAAAAATAACCTTTATAACAAAGAGCCACCAATAACGTCCGTAATAAATTTATCAACATGATTTAATTTCCCAGCATAAATTATTGCCCACACTCTTTTTAACCGAGTCCTGTTTCCTATTCAAGTCATTGCCCATAGGCTATAGGACGTCCCCTCTCTCATTAATATCAGGTGCACCCATAAAGAACCCCGACATGATTATTATACGGGCGTCGAATACTGTCAATGGCGCTTTCTCAGCGCCCAATGGCGACAGGAAGCTCTCCAGCGTTAGAGTAACGAAAATCTATGGCTCTTTAATGGCGATGAGGTGCTCTCGTTTGCCTTCCATGTATTGTGTTCGGGTCTGTGACCTCGAGAGAATAGCCCCCACACCGTAAAGCGCTTGTTTAAACCTGCCATGAATCCGCCCGTCAAACACTTGAATGCCGCGGCCTCACTTCAAGCTAATGTCCTATTGAATGTGAGGTTCAGGTAAAAGAGACCTCTGAGAACCATTTCCTCCCACGTCGTGATTTTAATGGTCCAATAGGAACAATGTACGTCTATGACCCCTTTCAGGCTCATAAACAGCGCGTTTTTGATGGGTTAACACTTTAACAGCCGGCTATGATAGAAATGGGCCTTACCACGACATGGTCTATACAGGGGTTCCCAGAAGACGACCGGTGCCATTAGGTCTAGATTATTCTCACAATATCCTACCTGTGCAAGAAAAAAATATATTTCTCATCAAGTGTCAATAAAAAAAAAAGTCTTCCTCATTAAAGAAAACAAGGAACACATTATAGTTATACATGCAAACTCTACCTTCGACGGAATACAATTTGTACTGCTCCCTGCTCCCATAGTAAGGAAATTATGAAATAAATACCGGTACACACAGGTACACATTAAATCCCACCCCAACCCTTTTTTTTTCAAATAAAATCAGTGATTATACATTAACTCTTGCATCCCCAATGAGATTCCTTTACAGCGTTATAATACTTGATTATCCACTTTGGGCTTTAGTTTATAACCCTTGGAACCACCCTATAATTGAAACTGCGCTGTCAAGTTAAATCGATAGAGCTGTGGGTTGACATTTAAATCTAAGCTGTATAAAGACCAGACAGCTTCTCCAGAGCTACAAATTTAGCTTTGGATAAAACCACCGCCTTAATAGTTAATCTTATTATATCTCCTCTAGATACTTACGAAACGTTAAACTAAATAAAGAACCGTTTATGCGAATGATTTTGTACTTTTGATTTAAATAAGAAACTTATCATTCATGAAAAGTTAAAAACAATAAAGTCGCGAAAACCCAGCGGTATTTTTCTTGATTCCTGGATCTTCAATGAAGTCAATCTGATTTGGGGGATTGGTTTGGGGTATTAGGGCCATGATCTTCTCACCTGTTCACTAAATTATTAGCTGGAGGTCGATCTACATTTCCTTGTCTCCTCTTCCTGTTCTCTTGGCATAGCGTGAGGTATCTCAGAGACTAGATCTAGTTCTATAGAAGAACGACCATTAGATCTAGATGTAGACCTATCACTAGATCTAGACCTTGGTCTAACACCCGAAGTTCCAGGCTCTGATCTTCTTCATAATCCCTAAGAACTCTAGGAACAGTCAATTCTTCTAGCTCTAATCAATTGACTTCATCTTCTGTTTCTCCATCATATAAATCTTCATCATCACTGTCTCTATCATTCAATTCCTTGGAAAGAACTTGCAATGTTGCCAAACACGGTCTAAATCTGTTCTCCTTTTCTTTCCACCCACAGTTATAAAAAATCGTTAAAAAAAAAAATCTTGCGGGGTTTGGAGGTCCAATGACTATCTTATGAAAGGGGCACGGCCATGGAAGTGTAGGACATTTCATGATAGAGTAATCTCTCGTTTTAAGCCTTTAAAGTGATGACGAAATTACCCCCGAAAATTTCCCGGCTATAGGCACATAGAATGTCAAATTTATCCAGGAGAATTTCCAGGGTGAGGCACTGAAGGGGCTGACTTGCCATGAGCTCCAGTATTACTTACCTTGAAGAGAGAATAGGTGGGATTGTGGTCAAGTTGCTGGTGGCGTCACATAGAAAGTTGTCCTCATCATCATCAGCCTGTTTCAATCGCAAGGAATCTTTATTGCCTGGAGAGTTTAGTAGCAAAAAACAAAACAAAAATGCCTTTGAAATGTGAATGTCAGATGTATATCAAAATAGCCCCCATTCCTTTGCTTCAATCTGTGCTAACTTGCAGACATAAGTGAAATACTGTGCATTCTATTGATTTATGTTGCCATATGAAGCTTTACAGGTGTAATAGCATAGCTGCCCAGTTTTGAGAAAGCTTATACAGATTTTTAGCGCTATTAGTCACTGCAAACCTTATTGATGCCTAAGCTCGTTGGGTCCAGCTCTCAATATTTAAAAAAAAAAGACCAATGACTAGCATAGTTTCATAAATGTGTTTTTTCTCTCAATATTTTTTAGGTGATGTTCATCTCTGTGTCAGACACACGTCAACAAAATACAAGCTCCGAGTGAACTAAATATATTATTTTCAAGACGGTTGGCTAAGGAGCCTCTCACATTTTGCATTGATACGAGGGAAAATATCGCTTTCTTACGTGCCAAGAGGAATTGGAACTAACACCATTGTCATTGATCAAACCAACCCATAGGGGAAAAAATTAAAAAAAAAATATTTTGGCTCAGCCTTCAGTTTTAAACTAGGCAACTATTGAAAACCAGACACTCAGTCACGTGAGCCAGTTCACCCCTCAAGGTCAACTATTTCCCCTATTTAAATACCACAGAATTAGATCCAGACCAATAGCACTGGATATTAACTAGATTTAGAATATAAAATACAGTCTAGATTTCGATTCAAGTTCACCAGATGAAGTTCCACTTCAGAATGACAGACATGTTTACATTTCAGTCTTCAGTAAGCAGGCCTGCCTACTTAAAAAAGTCCCATTTAGGTACTTTCATGGCAAAAAAAGGTATTTTTTCAGGAAAAATAGGTACACACGCAGTTTTTGTAGTTTTGTAGTTGGATCAGTGTTAATCATGATACATGTACTCAGTACA
>RQTK01000036.1:831715-863400 GCA_003991915.1 Elysia chlorotica | reverse complement strand
AAATTTGGTCAGAACCACTAATTATAAATTATGTCTATAGTGCGTATAGACTCAGCCTTGTGTATAATGTGACCGGCCAAGTCCCGCCAATCAAGCTTTGTAATCCCGTCGCCGTATAGGATCTTCCATGTGACCCATTATCTACATTTTAAGGCACGTCGGTGCACTGGTAAAATATAAATCGAGATTCGATCTAGCTTTGTTCCAGTTCCATCTCAAATGTGTAGGTCGTTTGGATACAGTGTAGCTTCTCAAAGACAAAGCGCCTTAGCAGAACCAGGTTTCTATAATATAAAGATCATGGTGCTAGTTTGAATTAGATCTACGTTACTTTTCTTGAATGCAAAAGTACACGGGCGCATGTTTCGCAAAAGAATGTTAAACCGTAGACGCCGACAACCACGTCAAGATAGATGAAAAAAAAATAGGCTGATCAACTTTATGAACAATCAGAATGATTAGCTGGAAATAACGCCAGGCCCCGGTGACTGGATGTGAAGACTGAAAGATCGGTATTAATTGGACGAATAAAAGATAACTGAATTTTCAACCTGTTTCCCTCGCAGAAGATTCGTGCACGGGAAGGAGTTGTAAATAAGGACGAAGATCAAGGGCTGGGTGTTTAGATGGTATTAATCGCACAAATACACTATTAACTAGATCTACGTTACGGTACTTGTTTGTAAACGTATATTGAGCTCATGGTAACGAAAATCAGAATCATTACTAGCTTGACTGGGAACTGAAAGTCCAAGATAGATTGGTATGATTCGGACGAATGAACGCAAGAGAAAACGAGTTGGGACTGGTCCGTATCAAAATGTTGTTGACTAACCCAATCTCGATAGCAATGTCTACCAAGTATAGAAAAAAATCACCTATCGATAAATTAAATGAATCGCTCATAAATTTTATTTCGCCCACGCACAAAACGCTGGAAACTTTCTTTATTCATCTCTAGTTTCGGTTGCGTGATTGAGAGTAAAACGGTAGCCGAGTCTCAAATTAATACATTAACTTAATTGCGAAACACGGCAGTGTTGCACGGACGGTTGTATAATATCATTTTTTTTACGTATCGGCGTATTTGGGTAGAAAATTTTAACGAAAAATAGCAAAGCGTACGGGTTGGAAGCTTGGGGAGGTGTGCTTTCAGTACCCTTTCGATCACCTCAGACACTAAGGCTTCGATAAAGAGCGCATGTCCCTAGCTAGGCCTATGACAAAATACGGCGACAAGACGGAATCAGATGAAATGTAATAGGTACGGGCCATGTGCTTTCAGCCGGCGCAGAAACGGGCTAGTCTTGGGTTTCTTGATAGCGATACCACAGAATTAGATCTAGACCAATAGCACTGGATATTAACAGTTTGAAAAATCGGTACATTTCGATTCAAGTTCACCAGATGAAGTTCCACTTCAGAATGACAGACAAGTTTACATTTCAGTCTTCAGTAAGTCTTCAATTGGCAATAAATTTGGGAATTTAAATTTAAAAAATTGGGAATATGACAAATAACTATGTCTTAAATTAGAATTGTTTTGTTTTGTAACTGTTTACGCTTAAATTTTATAAAATAAACACAACTCAAAATAAACCCTAGAGGAACACCACTACCTAAAATGTGTATAACATCTTAAAGTAAAACGCAATTATAATGTGTCGCCCGCCGGGAGTAAATGTCTATGTCTGTGAAAGAGTGAACTGGTTTGTCTGATCTTGCGAGAGTAAGAACTGTGAGGGGATTGGTGCTTGACAGTAAAAAAGTTGACTGGGTTTTTGGAAATACACCCTCTGACTAGCACCGGTAAACAAGGCCAGGAGATTCTCAGATGAACAGATAGCCGCAGGCGGAAGCGTAACTTTCGCCATAGTATTACACTACCGCATTGTTTTTCACCAAAAAGAGCTGCTAGTTAACGATTTATCTACAAGGTGATAAGAGAATTGGCCGATCCCAGTGCCTTGAAGCACAGAGACACTTATGACACGTTACAAAACTAGTGGGCCAAGTAATAGCTGAGCCAACTGGGTGTTATTGCTGAAAATGGCAGCAAGCACTGAGCGATCAATGAAAACACCCAATTTTTGGTTGGATACCGTCAGATACACATTTTTTCAACCAGATACGGACAGACATACTTGGGAGGTCAAATATGTACTAAATACATATTATATGTACTGATTAGCAGCTATATTACAGTTTCTGCAACAATGTCATGCATAAGAACCTGTCCAACTGCCCAGTTATTAAAGCATAAAACAAAAATAAAAAAAACACATCTAAGCACAGCATTACACATTTGCTTGACTCTTGTTATAAGCTTAGACAGGGGAAGGGGGACTTATTTTGAACATCAATGAAAATTTCAGGCGGAAAAACAGATTAAATATAATATTAAACTCTTACCTTGTGAGGAGGAAGATGACAGCATTGAAGGAGCATTGGTTACAGCAGAGGAAGAGCTATTGTCACTGGTCATGCTCCGTAGAACAAATGGCTTGCCAGGCACAAACTCAGGCGCATCTGAGTGTAATGTAGACATGGCGGCTACTCTCTGAACAGTGGGTGGGGGCGGCATACCCTTCAGTTCGTCCTTGATAGGCCACTTGGTTGGCTGGTTAGACGTTCGGATAAAATCCTCACTGTCTGAGAGCTCAAGCTTGTCTGAACTACGGATAGCTTGAATAACACTATTGTGGTCTGCCTTGAGTTCTTTCACTTTGTTGAAGCTGAGCACAAGTTGGAGGTTGACCCAACCCTGTTCATCCATCTTTTTCCTCAGGAACAAGTCCTTTACTAGGTTATCCTCACTGAAGTAATACTCACTGTTTTAATGGAGGATAAAATACATTGCAAGAGCTCACATAAGAGGGTGGAAAACTTCAAATAATTTTAAATAGTTAAAAATTGAACAATAATAATGACATTAATAAAATAACACCACTATACCTGTGTATGATAATCAAGCCTCTTTTACTTCTTTTAAATGCCCTTTGAGAGTAGCTTAGTTTTTGGCAGCAGCAGCCATTCACATCAGTTAGTTTACATGTAATTGTTTTGACTCCAGCAGAGAGGATTAAAAATAAATTAAACTATGCCCATGTCTTATTAAAATCGACTAGAAATTGTTTGCTTCTAGCTCAATTACAGAACCAAAATGCACATTTTTTCCTGATGCGTAATTTGTCAGTCGTGCTCGCAAATTATCTCAGACAGCTACAAATGCATATCAGCTCAAATACTTGCAAATATAATGAAAAGGCATTTACAATGAAAATGGTTGTCACTAGTTTGTGCAGCAGAAAAAAAAAAATGAAATAAAAACAGTAAATCTTGACAATAAACATGTCAGTTTTAAACTAAAAAGAGGTATCTAGAAAAAAAACTAGTCAATTACTTGAGTGAATGAAGCTTATATTAATTAAAAAAAAATAATTTAAAACTTACATTTGGTGACGCAAAGTCTCAGGAGGATACACATTGGGTGCTGGATCAAAGAACATATTCTGGCTTATAAGGTTCAGAAGGGCATCTTGAAGGTATAAGTTTGGATCCACTCCCAGCATCACTGTAAACATCAAGGAATAGAAAAGTATTTGAAATGCTTTGAACAAAACCTTTTCATCGAGAATAATTATCACTTTAGTATGCCTTCCATTCAAAAAAATATATAAAAAAGGGATCTGAGAAAAAACAACGATAGCATGTATTTAAATAAAAATTGTGACAAGATTGTGTAATAACCACAGAGAGAGATGTTTGGAAACCCAATAGCATAAAATGTACGATAATCTGCAATCTGTCGCGGTTTTATGTAAAATGAAAGGCTGTCTTATACACCAAGCTGGAACATAAAACCAAAGTGATCAAAGGAGTAAAAAAAACAAAAACAAACACAAAACATAAATAACAAAACAAAGCAAAAAATTTAAACAATTGAAGTTAACACTTACCCCTCATCATTTGAGAAATAAAAGACAAATGATCTGACAGATAGAATAACCCCACTAAGTTAATTTCTTAAAAGACAATATTACCTGCAAAAAATATGAAAACACACACACACAAAAACAACACCCAACACAGAATGTGATTTCACAAAAAGTTGCGCAAGTTAGTCATTAAAGCTTTTAATTGGCTTATCAAACCTGCCAACAAGTGACCAATACTGGGCAGCGATAAAATTTAAGTCAGGATGCAGTTAACTGTGGACTTTTAGAGGTTCTGTTTCTTGAATATAAAAATCATATCTACCAACAAAATAGAAAGGCTTTGTGAAATCATATTCGCTATAAAAATTGAATATAGGCTATAGATATAGATGGGCCTTAACAATTAAAATTTTTTCTTTAATTCCTAAAATGTTTTCTTCCCAGCATAGAAAAGATTACATAACTTTCTTTCAGAATTATTCATTTAATCTGTATTTGTAGGGCCTGACAATTTATTTCATTACAAAAATGTATTAACATATGTGAAAAAACAATTTAAAAGAATCCCTTTTTTGTAATAAGAAAATACATATAAAAATGAAAAGACAACAATCTTACTGTTACTATAAATTGAAAACATCCATTTAGAAAAGAAAAAAAACATGACACACACATAATCCAAAGTAATAAATAACAACCTGCTGGGTTTATTGGTGGAACCCGTGGTATGTTTTGAACGTGATTAAAACCCTGACTCCAAGGTGCTGCTATAGAGGAAAGAGAGAAAGAAAGAGGAGAAAAAAATTATAGGTTTAATGTAAGCCAAGCATATTTTACTTTGAATCACATGCTTCAAATGAAAAAACAACAAAACACATCACCTTAGATTTCAAAAAACAAAGAAAAGACCCAATATAACCAGATAAATAGGAGTGAAGAAAGATGTTGCACTTAGACAAGTAACCACAACCAGTTCAGGCCAACTGAAATTTCCACTCAAAGAGATGAGTAAAGATTCCATTGTGAGATTGAGATATTTGAAAAGCTGAGGCCATGAGCTTAAAAAAAAAATAAAACCACATCACTTTGGATAAATGTGGTAGTCAAATTCCCATAAGATATATAGAGGTATTTGCTTTTTTAAATTAATGCACGGATTTGAAAATTTAAAAAATTACATTATGTGAAAAGTGTGCTAGTAAGAAAACAATTCAAACATCATGGACATTCATTTTATTTGGTGGCAAACCCGATAACTTTGATGTCTTAAACAATGTAAAATGCTATAGCGATGACATTTTAAAATTCTGAATTAAAACCTTTGAAAGAGATGAAGTGGATTTGGATAAACCTCTGGAGTACTTAATTAACCCCCCTTGCTTTTTATTAAAAGTAAATGGTTCATGTTTTTATTATGATAGAAACGTATATGATTTCATATAAAAATAATAAAAGAAATTTGAATAGAGGAGGGGGGAAAGGGGAACATAAGTTGAAAACCAACCAAACCAAACGCACACTGTAGAATTCCTTCGATTCAAAGAGAACAAGTCAACAATTTGATGATATGTATGAACACATCTATATACTTACATTACTTAGTTATGATAATTCATTACAGGGGTAAAAAAAAACAAAGAAACAAAAACAACACAAAAAATGTTAAAGACATGTAAATGATTAAGCTCAACAATGAATGAATGAATTATTTTCTTTGTCTCCTCTATTTAATGCCCCACACAAGATTAGAAATATAAATGTGATGAAAACAGCAATAAACAAAGTGAACAAAACCTTGCATGGTGTCTGGATCTGTTGGAATGTTGGAGAAAGGCTGGTCAGCACTCCATGTAGTAGTTGGAGCTACAGAAAGGAAGTTAAAAACCAACGATAGAAAACAAACACAGACAGACACAAACAGACAAAGTGCAAAGTATTAGGTATTAAATAAGGCCTATAAATCATCTTCAGATGAGTGTGCCTTAAAGGTAAAAATGTGCAATTGCATTCAAATGAAGGAAAAGAGAAACAAAGGAAAAACTTCAGATTTCTGCCATAACAAGTACAGACTTAATTGAGGTACCAAAACATGTTCAAACATAATGGAGATGACAGCAAGGCAGCAAGAGGCTTAAATGTACCTTTACATCAATTCTGTGGTAATAACTTTGAATCTTTAGGAAAACTAAACAAATGGACTGGATTGACTATAAAATTTAAAATTGCAAAAATATTCTGTTATGCTTTATCATTTGGTATCTCATGATCGGGAGACCTTTAAGATTTTTGTCTGTCTAGAGGCTTAAGGAGGGCCCTGAGGTGATATATGGTTATATTTATTAAGGAAATAGATGTACTACATTTACTATTTACTCACTACCAGACATTTGAAGGTAAAAAAAAGTAAAACAGATTTTATTCTTCACTGGATTCGATTTGGACCTTTAGATTGTTCACATGAACAAAGTTTATTTTTATTCTACACCTGATCTACGTGTAGTTTCACTAATCACAATTTTTGTAAAATTTTAATAGTGCAGGTGCGTCAGTTTCACGATGGGATTAAAAAAAAAAAGCAGTTGTTTCTCAAATCATTGGAGCAAAACACACGGATATCAGACCGAAACGTTGTTAGCAGAAATTTAGCTGTAGATCTAGAGTAAATGAATGTGGTATGAAATAGTACTACAAGTAGAATGTGCTGATCGTCCAAAGAATGAAGCTATGTAGCTAGCACATTAGATACGGCTCGGTTAGATCGGGCCTTAGCTAGATCTGGATCTAGATTTTTTTACATTAGAACTAACAGACAAGAGCGCATGATCAATAAGTTAAGTTAATTATGAAGCTATGAATGGTTTGGTAAAGGTTCCGACATTAATAGTAAATTAAAAAAATCTGAGCCAGAAAACACCCTAGCAGGTACAAATTTGTAGGAAAAGACGGCAGTGAATGGATGAAGATAGACATATTGGTATTATTCGGAAATGAACCATGTAAATCAACTAAACTAGAGGTTGATACCAGTGACCCGGATGAGGTCAACTGTAAATTTAAGAAACAATGAAAAAACATGGCATGTCAAAAACATTGTACTTTTCTTTTCCAGATTTACAAAACTTGAGTAAATTTCTTTTTCTGCTCAAATTTTAGTTGCAATATTAATCGTAGTTGTGTAACAATAAGGAATAACATTGCTTTGCCTCAAGCAGTGGAGTCCTCCATATGGGATCATGTTTCGGAATAAAAGCATAATATAGCGATTTTCATTTTTAAAATCACCCCCAAATATAACAGGCGTGACATTGAAAATCGCAGCTTGACTGTTCAGTTCGGGCATAAGCCATTTTACCCCCACCCCTCCAAACAACAACAACAAGCAATGGTCTTCTGTCACTGTGGATCTAGGATCTGTGATCCAGAGTCAGAATTAATCTAAGAATGTACCCTTCTTAAGTGGAAACCTTACGCCAAGCGTTCCCGAGAAATTGCTAACACCTGTTCCTTTTTTACAGAAATCTTCAGCTATTCTATAATAGCAAATATATTAAACTTTCTACTAACAAGTATTGAACACATAATTTTAAATCTTGCTACACTCAACTCTCTATGTTACGTCAGTGTCAAATAAAATCTGATCTAAGCGGCATTCCTATGTCATTTTTATTCTTGAGAATCGAAAATGTGTACATTATTTTTTTTTTAACAAGACCAACACCTCAAAGAAACAGGCAGAGATCTTTGTGAACAATGTAGGTGAGGGGAGGAAAAATGGATTATATGCTCATAGTTATAGTTTGTCAAAGCAAAATTATGAGGAGACAAAAAACAAAACAAAATGCAGAGGCAATTAAAATCTGCCATTTTGACACTCACTTTGAAATGGAGGTGACATTGTATCACGACCTGTGCCCCTTCCTCTTCCTCCTCGTCCTCCTCTTTGGTTTCCACGATTGTTACCTCCCCTGCCTCTACCACCTCCTCGAGCAAAATTTCCAGAAGCGGCATTTGCAGCATTTCGAAGTCCATCAATATTAATGGTTGTAGTGGACGCAGATGAAACTGTTGCTGTAGAAGTGGGCTGAGGTAGCATGTTCTCCCTCCAATTTTGAGATTCTGGACCTAAAATTATAATATCCAAGGAAAGAGTAATTCACTACTTCCTTGCAATAATCTAGATCTCAATTTAACAAAATATGGGACAGAAAACATTTATTCACACCACAAAATAAATTTTATGCTGGTATCGCAACGCTGAATCTTTATTGCAACACAACTTGCAAGTTTTAAGCAGTAAACATTTCTCTATTAATTAAAGTAATCTAATCAAAGAAAGAATAAAAGCCTTATGAGGAAACAATTTTACCATCAGTTCTCCTATTCTCTGGCCGACTGAAGCGGTCCCCAGCTCTCTTCCCATCACGGCGAGTTGGTGAATAGCGACGACCCTGGCTTCTACTACGCCTGTTCCTCCTGTCTGGTTTTGGATGATCAATCTCCATCCGCTGCCACTTTGGCTTGTTACCTGTGTTAAAAATTTTCTTCATGATTCACAAAGGGAAACAAATCATTGCAAAACAATTTCATTTATGTACCTTACTATTTTAATCAATTAAGCCAATGACGATTATTTCAACCGCCAGTTGTTTTTTCTTTCTTTTTCATCGCTTCCACTATATCCAAAATTAATAATTAAATAGTGATACATTTTTACCTAAAAACCAATTGAAATGTCTGATCATGTTACCTTTTTTGGATTTGACAGCATTATTAGATTCATCTCCATTCACAGGCCCTTCTTTGTTTTCTTTAGAAGAGTCATCACCTCCAGAATCATTTTGTATTGGAGCCTTTAAAAGAAAAAGGATAATTACTTCAAAACTAAATTTAATAAATAATTAATCAGAAGAAAAATGCAGTTTATCATGAGCTTTGTGTCATGAACTTTATTTATCAATACTCATAACTGAAAAGAAGAAAAAAAAACTGTAATAAATAGAAAGGTGCACCCTGACAGAATTCACCCTTTCAGATGGTTAAGGGGAGGGGCGAGTCATTGGTTGTTGTTTTTTTCCTTTGTTGTGCACTTTAACTAGTTTAACTGCAACAATTGAAAACAGAACCCTAAAAAAATGTAGGAAACAAATGTAATTTTTTAAGACTTCGTCTCATGGCTGCCACACTGATGCCACCATATTGGATTTTGGGTGCCTAAAATCAGAGCAAATTCCAAAATCCACCTTGGCCTACAGTTCTTTATCAAATGACTTGTAACTTGTTAGACATGTCCAGGCACTGCATCTAAACAATATTAGAACAGATTTCCTATCTACATTCTACATTTCTTTGTTTACTTTACTATAGAACAACAAAGGGGGAAAACTCAATTGACAAAATCTCAGATTTCTATTAAAAAAAAAATCATAAAAAAACCTCTATTATATTGCTTATTACACTAAGCACAAACATTATACCAATTTTCAAAGCAATAGATCAATTAGTGTTAGAGGAGACATTTTTAGAGTGAAAAATATAACTTGAGAAAATCGCGGTTGAAAGTAGCGCATAAAAATCTAAAAAAACTACCCCAAAATCCATTTTAAGGCATTCCAGCCGTTTATGCTGGTCATCTCACATCACTTGTTCTTTCTGCTTGGTTTGACAACTTAAACCAATGATCCAGCTTTAAAAAAAGTCAAAATAACTAGAAATTGTGCTGGCTGAACGACGAATTTGTAAGCTGAGGTATGAAAAAACAACCTCATGTCTTGGCCACATGACCTTCCGCTGACCTCAAAGTGTCTCAGCCATGCTTTGTTATTATCCTTCTTGTTTACAAGCTGAAAGCAAATCAATCTGACGAGTATTATATCCATAAGGGGGTGTCTTCTATGAATGAAACTTCTAAGCATGGAGTGCCAATAGCCTGCAATTATTTCTACATTATCTTTCAGAGTAGCGGCACAAATCAAACATGAGAAATCAGTATAATAATCGGAAGAATCGTTTGAACTAGGGTTTTTCTTAGATGTTTTCTCACAATTTGGGCACTCAAAATAGTGACTGGCTTTCCCAAAATCCGAATTTAAAATGAAAAAGATTCAAAACACTAATTTTGAGGTTCGTATGTCCACAGAAAGGGTTGAACCAACAGCAGAAACTAAAATCAGAAGGTTGCCACCTTAATGGCCATTTCAAAACCTGCCCCTCCCCTTAACGAAATTCCACCAGTCTTCTTAGATGTTTGTTGACCATACCTGTGCCTGCACAACTTCTGAAGTTTTCCCAAGATTATCTCCTCCTGCTGATGGCTGATCTTGAGAGCTGGGCACAACTGTCACTGGTGCAGTATTGGTTGTTGCATTCATTTTTACCTGAAAGTTTGGATACATTGGTATTTGGTACAAACACTTATTTAAAAAAAAAAGCTGTGACAAATAATCACATATTGGTATAATTTTTCAACCCCTAAACTCAATAGGTGAGAGATCAAAAGCAATACACTTTATAATATATGGGAAGCAGAATCAAGCATTTAAAATTATTGGCTAGCTTGTAAAACCATAAATTAACATTGTGTATTTTAATCCTTTCAGGCCAAGTCTCCCATGGCAATAATTATGTACATAAACCACTCCAATTCCAGTTTAACAGAATGTCAGCGTGACACACAGGCTTAAAATCATTTTAAAATGGCTGAGAAGAAGAAAAATAAACTAAAACCCCGCACATTAAATTTTTTGCTTTCGCATTTTTTGACCCAGTTAACATTCTTACTTTACATGCCTAATTAATGAATCCAAATCAACAATAGCATGACTGAGTCCAGCTGTCCAATACATTTACTTCCTTTCATTTTTTTTAAAAAGCCATATGCCCCGTGTAAACAACAAATGTTAAAGTGTGCAAAAAAACTATGGTATAGATTAAGATCTAAGTCTCTTAGCAGGAATGCATAAAACTTATTGTATTACTTCATTTCTATCAAATATGATACATAATTATATTTTTTCCTTTTAGCTTTGCTTCTCTTCCCTTGATGAAGGCCCCAAATACTTTTTCAAGAAAACAGTTTGCAAACATTAAAGTTTGGCCGTGTAAATAATGAACTTAGAAAAACTAATTAAATAAAGGGCCACTAATGGTGAACTGCAAATTAAATAAGGTTCATGGGTGCACAAATTGTGAAAGTTATAGAAAGATTTAATGCAGGGGAAAAAAATAATCTTGGATTAAATTAATACCATGGAAGTACATTCTACATTTCTAACCCTGCCATTGAGAGATAAAAATTATAATATACAGTTGATCACAGACAAAATAATAAATCTAAAAGAAAACACTGGTTTGTACATTTTCTTGGCTGTGTATTCCGATTGCATGAAAATGGGGAAAGGTCTAGAAATATCCGTCAGCACAAGGCTATAGCAATTATATGTAGAATATTATACGCATGTCCAACCGGCCTGTGTAATCAAGCAATGGATAAACAAGAAAAGCAACCTTTGGTGCAGATTGGTAGCCTCTGCATCCCTACCTCAGATCATTGCAAGCTGCGGCAAAAAATGGCCACACTCTAAAATCTAAGGCAGCTTAACTCCTTTCAAGTTATCTCGTTTGCATGTGGCCGCAACATGCAAATCCCTATGCACTGACCACAAGCACTAGTGACATAGTCGGGTCATGGACCACAGGAATTGCAGCGCCAAGATTTATTGTTCAGAGAAGAACTAAAAAAAACAAAGTAAAATTGTATAATGCTCTAGCACAAGTATAATTCGTTTACCAATACCTTCAAAGTAGAAAGATATACTACCAGTGATATTCTATTCCGGTTCAATAATATGAAGCTCGACCAGATCTAGCCCACATCACAGTTAACTAAGATCTTATATGAATTTGATGACAAATCCTTACTTCTTTTATGTACAAAAGTCAGTCACAACATTGATCAATGCAAATGGATGCTTTAGTTTGTAATGCAGACATCGAACATGTATTATGCTATTGAACAAAACCCAAACAAAAATTATGACCGGACACTAGCATACAATAAAGTTAAAAATCGATACAGGCTAAATCAACCTAAAACTAATGGTAATAGTCATTGTATTGAATAATTGAAAATGAAGGTGCCTTATAATCCAATAGGTAACACGATAGTCCTATATTGTTTCTATGAAGATTATTTTGTTGGGCCACATCTGAACCAGAGGCTAAAAACAAGCTATAGATGGTACTATCGCTCATTAAGGCTAAATTTTTTCACCCAAACCATAATGTTGGCACGTCTGCATTGAGCTACTTAATAAGGAGCTTCTTCAAATCGACCCCCCCCCCTTTTTTTTCTCTCCAAGTCTCTTCTTTGACTTCAATTTCCATCTTTGCTGTCGTCCCCAATTCCTGATACTCTATACCAATTTTTAAACTACCCTAGGCATTGCTTTTCTAAAATCATACCTCTGAAACTTTTACTTCGTGCAGGGCTGGCCAGTTGTCATCAGCTAGTGCAGAACTCACAGGCTGGAAAAAAAAAATCGAACTTAAACATAGTTATACTAAATGATAAAAAAATAAATAAAAATAAAATAAAACCTCACTGAAACTACTTCAATGTGAAGCAATATAGTCCACATTCTTTAAAATGAACCTCTTCTTAATACAAGTGCAAGAAACTCATATCCATAGAGTTCAAGTATTCTGGACTTTATAAGAAATTAAAAAAAACAAAAAACAAAAACCACCTGAACATGAATGAGTCTTAGTAGTTTGTTTTACCTTTCTTTATCAGCAGTGGTGGGGTTCAACTGCATTAAAAACATTTTCAGTGGAGAGATATGATCAACGAGTTACAGTAGTTTTAGTTTCAAGAAGCATATTAAGAATTTTTACTCACTTTAGTACTTGATGTCTCATTCGAGGCATTCTCTGGTGGTTTGGTCTCTTTTACTGGTTCTGAAATGATAAACATGTGTACTTTTAAAATTTTTGGATGCCAGCATGCAGAAAATGTTGAGGTAAAAAAAAAAAACATCCCTGTAGTAATGAGAACATAAAAAAAGTTAAATGATTTAACCCATAAAGCATGGCGCGCCAGATGAGTGCCTCGCTGTGAAAGAACTACTGGTTCCGCCCGCTGCTATCTCACTGGTATAGCACCTCCCAACTGGGTACTGCGGGGTGCCTACAAACTGTCATCCTTTAATCCTCCCTTTTTTTTCACACAAGAAACTCGTGAATGGGTGTACATGCTCTTAAAGGGTTAACCAATGAAATCAATGAATAATTTGGAGGATTCTCAGACTCCCTGTACATTATGGCTGTTATATCACTGATGATAGCCTGGATCTCTAATAAAGGAGAGGGCTGAGGAAAGAGCAAGATACCCCCTGTAGAGATCTCAGGTAACCTGGCGGTGTTTAGTCCCATTGTATAAAGACAGTTGGACCATTGAAGTAAGGGAAGATAGTGATGAAAACTATGCTTAGACTGATTCACATAGAAGTGTCAAATGCCGCCCCACAAGACACAAAGACAGACACACACTGATGTGAAACATGCACTGGCTACATTGCATGTTGAACTTGCTCTATTTGTGTAATTGCAATTGGCTCACTCTACACTGTACTGAGTTTATTTGGATAGTAGGCCAGTGCTTCGCCTGATGATCTATGATCGTAAACGATTACCACCTCAAATGGCCTGGGCTCTCAAGCAGATGGTGCGATACTCGGCAGGTGGCCAAAAATCTGATCGGATATTTTGCTAGAAATCCGTGGGATGCAGATCTAATTAAATTTAAATATTAGCGTTGGCTAAGATAGCTCAATCTATAGTGCTCAGGACCGAGGAGTAGGAGGTCCAAGGTTCAAATCTTTGGTGTCACCGCTTTTTCCGCCCATCTCTGAAAGAAACCTATAGGACATAACATTTATTTGAAGATGGCATTTTTAGCAATATTCGGCGCCAGATATCTCTAGACGGGGGAGGGGAGAGGGGGGAGTGGTGAGGAGAGAGAGAGGATGGAGGACGGAAAGGAGGAAAGAGAATTGGGTGTTTTAGCAGAAGAAAT
This sequence comes from Elysia chlorotica, assembly GCA_003991915.1. NCBI lineage: Eukaryota > Metazoa > Mollusca > Gastropoda > Plakobranchidae > Elysia > Elysia chlorotica. The sequence goes on along the minus strand of RQTK01000036.1, from coordinate 849,390 downwards.
TTCTTGACAGACAATGAACAGTTTTATACCATATCACCTTTAGCATTCACACTCCGTGATATAAAAAATGGTTAATAATTTTACAAAGCTACGTAAATCTAATACTGCAATAGGGGCAGCCAAGTCCCACCACAGCACGATATATTACTAACACAAGTTAATAACAAAGCAAAAATTCTAACTTGTTCCCATTGGGAAAGAACGTTGCCAGAGGTAAGACCAATTTCTTTATAGGTTTTACTACTGCATGGATTGTAGTGAAACCCAGACAAACCCAACCACCTGTTGCAAAGAGATTATTTACGCCAAGAGATCACTACATGTGACACCCAGTGTGTGATCAATACCTTGGGGTCACAGTAAACTAGTGTTTAAGTATAGAATCATCTTGATAGCTTAGACACTGGAATGTCATATTTGGTGCAGGCCTTCAATAATTGGTAGATTTAATTGTTAATTTACTCCACGCAAAATATTGTATTACAACAACATATGAAAATGGACAGTATACTTATGGTGTCTTCACACACACACACACACACAGGTATATAATATATAGCATGCCACGATAGTTCTTGTCTTCCTTGAGATGACTGATTGGCTAAAACAAATTAAGCTTTTGGTGTAAAATCCGAATATATTAAAGAAAACAAAACGTACAAAAACAAGCCAAAAAACAAACCACAGATAAATAAACGAAGTTAAAAAAAAAAACTATTACTAGACAGATTAGCCTACTAAATGGACAGTTTTTAACATGTCATTGCAGTTAACTCGAAGAGCAATGCAAACATTTTGTTCCATGTTAATAAGGTATGCTGAATAGACATTGAAAAAGTAATGAAGGTCAATGTAGCGAGGCTAGATATGCCAGGAAAATCCCTCGTCAACTCCAAAGTTGTGATACTGAAGACTTCCGAAATAAATCTGATGGTACGGGAGGGCGGACAATTCGCCATAAAACAAGCGTTGAAACTTAAGTATGCGAGCTTGCTGTGTGACACAGCCACATCAGCACCAGCTGCCGCACATACACAAGGCAGTAAATGAGACCGTTTCTGAACACACACACACATACACACCATCCACCACACACGTACACACCCACATAAACGCATGCACACTTCACAATATATTTTAGGCACCCGATTGTTCTAAGTTTATCCATAAACGGGTCCAAAGTCGGTTTAACGACCCCAAAGTCAGCACTATATAGGCTATATTGTGGACGGGCCACAAGACTGACGTTTGACAATTTTATGTGCTGTCACACACGGGACAGGGCGGGGATACCATGACTCCTGTCTTTGCTGGTCACATTAAACCGACACCGACCCAACCAGTAGGGGGCGTAATCACCAGAGCTCGAACCACGGACCTCCTGCGTCGGAAGCTGATGTTCTACCCTGCTAGTGCTACCGCGCCCCTCTCAACAGGTCCAGACAAAGGAGAAAACGAACACCAAACTGATCTAAGGTATGCAACCCAAACCAGAGAAAACCGATCACTCAAGTTTAATATTAGGACAGGACAGCTTAACTTGAAGAACACAGACGATCGTATATATGTTCCGAAAAAGAAAGAACAAGAGTTCAAACCATTTGGTCGGATGGATAAAAAATACAGAAACAGGGACCACATACAGAACATTGATTTGGTAGTGATTACACACTGACACTTATCTCATGAAATCCAAGGATGTCGAGAGAGAGAGAGAGAGAGAGAGAGAGAGAGAGAGAGAGAGAGAGAGAGAGAGAACACGCCTATTTGTAATTTACGTAAATTAACAAATTAACGGTCTCGCCACATGGTGTATAACCATTACATTTGTTCAGCTGTTAATAATTCCAGGGGCAGCGACTCTGCAAACCTCACAGTCTACAAACTGCAATCGTGGCACAATCCTAACTTTGCATACAGTGAATGAGGCAGCGAACAAACTAAAACAAAATATACTCGAATTTATTGGGGTTTAAATCGTACACAAGGCAAAAAGAATATCCATGCAATACTAAAAAGGAGACCCTTCTGCCTAAGAGAGAATATAGTTAAACAATTAAAAAGTTATGCCAAATTCAATTCCAGTCTGGCTTTGTAAAAAATCCGATCATAAAACATGATACATTTATAGGGCCCTATCATCACGACTTCAGGCTTTGAGCCGAGCCAAGGCCCAAACAAAACATATCATACAATGATGTAAAACAGCACGCTTGCACTACATTAACATAATCACCTAACTGAATCCACACAGACTTGATCATGGTAAAGCCGAGGAAAATAATCTGACAGAATGTCTTTTGACTCTTTCAACACCACCGCTCCCTGTTGGACTCAAGGGGAGCGAGTCTGTGGGTCCTAAGTAAAATTCAAGTTGATAGATAAACAGCTTGCATGAAGAGAAGAGGAGGGCGCTGGTAGTGTCGCAGATTATGGTTACACCGCAGTCACAGCAAGCAGCTGCAGTGAACAGCAGCATCGCCAGAGAGCCATCCTAAACATGGTCAGAGCCAGCCTGCAGTACGCCTGGCTTCCGCGAAGATGCGATCAACCAACGTGGCTAGATAGCTGCGAGGCAAATTAACAACATAGCGAACACGCAGAGAGAGAGAGAGGAGAGAGAGAGAGAGAGAGAGAGAGAGAGAGAGAGAGAGTACCAGCTGCATAATATTACTAGTAATAATAGACTCAGCATTAATACACCCGTTGTTGAAAAGTTAATATAATTTGCCTTCTCTTGGAGTCTCAAACCAGGCCTAAACGCAACTCTCAGGTTTATTTCAGCAAAAGAAGGGAAAAAGGGAGACGGGACTGTGTAAATAATATCAAAGAAGATTAGCGTGCATCCACTGTAAATAACTTTATTTTCCGAGTAATTGAAGCAGCGGGACACCTAGCTTACATCGTCCGAGTGACTGCGCGTGCTTGAAATATCGATCGACCGAGTACTCCCGGCCTCCACTACACAAACCGACTTACTCAGCGTTCCCACTTTTACTGTGGTACGGGCAAACAAAAAAGATACGCCTTGCGCTGCAACCAAACTCATCTACATTTCAAATAGCGCATAAATAATAATGTGGAATTAAATTTCATACAGATGCAGGCATATCAGTCATAATGGTATTGATAAACTTCGCACCTCGGTGCTAGCTTTTTGATGAATCATTTGTTCAACAGGCAATGATTGAGACGGGGCATTTCATGCACACCAGACGAATCGTGGTTTAAGAAAGCAAAAGAAAACACTGCACTGGAAAGTGACACGAGGTCTGTGTGTGAGTGAAAGAGAAAGACAGAAAAGGGGGGGGGGGGTATATTTTTTTATATACCAGCACATGTATAAAGTATAGCATGATAGACGGCGATCAGGAAAGGAAATCATAAAATAGCCAGTTTCTCTTAGTTTCCACTTTTAAACGCACGCTGTTACTGATCTAAGAATAAGCGACTTACACCCCTGCAGTGTTATGAAGATGTACACACAAAAAAGGACAAACATGACCGCATAACACACCCGATTCCTTTTTGAACTAGCAAAGAGGTCGAAGTTTGAATGATTGGAAAATGCAGTGGAACAGGCTTTGTTGCTTAGCGTCCAATGTCAGCACTATATAGATTATTTTTGTGGAGGTGCCCCAAGGCTAGCGTCTAATGATGTGGTGCCGCGGTGGTACAAGGACGAAACATGAATTTTGAATTATAGCAGCGTGACTGTTATAATTGAGTATAATGTCACAAGGTGCTTTTTCTTCCGCATAAGCCAACCGACAACCAGACGGATGCACAATGAGACTTGTGCCACCGAGTGACGTATTGTGGGTGACGATTAACAGAGTATGCAATGCTTCATGAGCTTTTTAACACACGGCAAGCACGCTCGCGCACAATCCGTGTAAAACTGCCTCCCAACGGTGTTGCTTTTCGTAAAACCATGCTATCTCGTGGTAAATGACTCGCTGTGTTCATCGTCAAACCAGTACATAATCGTTTGCACGACTCTTATTTGCGTTTACATAGCCTCAGCCAGCAAACAGTCAGAGCGGGTGGACATTAACTAACCACTGATAACGGATAGCTTTTCGACCGGCTGTTCGCTCTCACTGAAGGAAATGATTGACACTTCAAATAAGCACATACAGATTTAAAAATTTCAACGTACAGTGCGATCATACATATATGCATGTAGCACGTATAGACCCTTGAAATAAATATTTAAAAAAAATGTAAGAGAGCCCAATAATCTAGACGAAAGAGGAAAAAGAACAAAGATGGGAGAGAGATAACATAGATAAGGAGGACGACAGAGAGAAGGTGGAAGCACACACACGAGATAGATAGATAGATAGATAGATAGATAGATAGAGAGAGAGAGAGAGAGAGAGAGAGAGAGAGAGAGAGAGAGAGAGAGAGAGAGAGAGAGAGAGAGAGAGAGAGAGAGAGAGAGAGAGATTTCAATCCGTTGACCAAGATTCCAACCTTGAGAAATAACACAACTACCTGGTCATCCCGATCTGATCAGACTGCCATAAAATGCTAATGGTGTGTCTTATGCACTATAGAGCTAAGTTTGCCCAAAAAGCATAAACCTAAATGTCTTACAAAAACACGACACATAAATCCGGAGAAAAAAAAATACACAAACAAAAATAAACAACAAAAAACAAAGCCAAATAGTAATAGTAATAATAATAATAAAAACACGCAAGATATTAGCTGATAAGGTTTCTAAACGGAACTAGTTGACACAAAATGAAATCTGAACCAAACAATTACAGCAGGAACCAACTGCCGTCTGTAGCAACGTCCACAGTAAGACTAATTTAACAAGCCGTATATAGTAGAGAAAATGATTACTTAACAATAAGAACAAGAACACACACTGCTATACCTTATTAATATCTAGGCTATTTGAGACCAAACAAGAAGATATTTTCAAGGGACCAAAGGAAGACACTTGCCTGAGAGCCGAATACAGCACAAAATCAAAACCGTCGTACGATGATGACCAGGCTGTAGAAGATAGATCAAGAGTAAAAAAAATCCTTCGAATACCATTAAGTGACCACCACCCTGCGATTCCCCAAAACGATTGTTTCGTATTGTTGCTTCGTAAACCACAGAGGCGAAAATGAAATGGGCATCATGGTAAGGAGGAGCATGAGGAGGTAACCACAACCAGGGGGATAAGAGAAGTGGACACATACTGTCAGTCAATGAAGTATGATGCAGGTAGGAAAGCCCCCCCCCCTCACTTCATCGCTGGAGAAGCGTTCTATCCCTGAGGGAAAGCCATAATTCAAGCTGAAAATGTCCACGAACAACGCCTCGACAGGTGACACGGCCTAGATAGCTTGAACACCACTATGAAAGAGAAAAAGGCATAGGATGTTTACATGCTTGCAAAAAACTATACAAGAGCATGGAAACTTTAGTGGGCTCGTTTATGCGAAAAATCAATCATTAACAATATAGACGCTCAGACTACTTGCTTGTATAAAAAATAAAACTTTTAACACGCAGCTGGAAAGCTGGTGCAGTCACCCAACAGATTAGTAAATCAACATCATTCACCACTAAAGACAATGCCCTAGGCCATCAACACTCTTGCCTAAACGATCATCAGTAAAGCTAGTTGCAGTTATTAGAAACCTCATTACTGATTACATTTCAAACACACTTGATTACAAATCCCTCAACGTAAAATATCCAAAATTATTAATAAAACAACAAATGGTCTACTAACTAAAGATTAAAAATATCCTAGAATTTGCTTTGGTAATTGCGAAATCATTCTAAACTGAGTCCAATCTCACATAGACGCAAAATATAGGCTATATTGGGGACGGCCCCCAAAGACTGACGTCTGACAATTTTATATGTTGCTACAAACAAGACAGGACGGGGAGACCTGAGTGTACCAGTCTTTACTCCGAACAATTCATATAATTATGCGAAATGATAATAAAAATTGAAACGAATGGACTACGAAGTCGCAAAAACGCGAATTACTCGATTACAAAATCAAAGGCATTTGACTATTCTTAATTTAACCAGATTCATCCCATTACACTCATGACTATGATTGTCCCATTTAATGAGTTATCAAATTATGTCACATGACACCAAGACATTGAATTTGAATTAGTAATGCTGACTCAGACTAAAACAAAACAAAAAACACAACTCTCTATTGTCCGAATACGAACCGTCCGTCCAGGTCATCAACAACAGTTTAACAGGACGAGACTCATTACTATGTATACAAATTGAGGATTATAAGTCACATACTCTGCAAGATTCAAAAAATGGAAAAATGCCTCTCAGTCTCTTTGCTTTTACTGGATACGCCAATGTAGGTTTCAAGAGAAAAAGTCGATCAAAGGTGGGTTAACTCCTTGCAAGTTCATTTTTATCAACAACAACAAAAAAGCCCACAAGTCTGTTCTCATGGTAGGAGGTTGCTTTTGAGAGCTATTATTGGAACATTTGTCAACACATTAAAAAAGTTCTGTACCACCTCAAAATGCATTATAAATGTTAATTTGTATAATATTTAACTGCCTAACATTTTGTAAGAAATCTTTCAAAGGTAGCGGATAAAGTAAGCAGAATGTATCAAAACCATTTATTCCACAACAGAGAAAGACCATTTCGTAATAAAAGGCTCTTTAAATATGAAGTAGAATTTGGGGTGCATGCAATGAACAACATGGTTATAGAATGTCAATTCAATTGGGGACCAGCCTAAAAAACCTTTAAATTAATCCAGAAATATTTTTTTGGCAAAGTAGTCCTTTCTTACACACTGTGAAGACAAATTTGATACCATGAGGATATTATTGAATTGAAGGACCACATAAAGCCTCAAGAATGAACCTTTTTAGTCAACAATATGTTGGGTTTGAGGAATATGCTACAAAACTTGGGAAATCTGACCAAACGCTAATCTCCATGCCTATAATCTTCCAGGTGTTGGGACACAGGGTATAACTACAAATACCAACTTAAAAATACAATCTGAAAAACCAGGAGGTATTGGCTAAACTAGTAAAGCTGAATTCAATGTAAAATACTAAATGTATAAATCACAACAAAACGAAAAATGTAAAAAAAAAAAAGCACACACACCATTTCCTTTTTATTCAACCCTCACACTTCCTAAAATAATTTTCTATATAAAATCGATGTGTTAAAAATAGTAATAAAAATCATTTTTAATCTTAGTACACAATAAACAAATAGGGATCCCTGCGCATTTTTTTGACCAATTGGCAACTTTAACAAACTGCACATAATTTTATAAAAATTTAGCGTAGAATCCCAGGATTACAACAATATGTGACTAAAAAATTTGTTTGAATGCAGCTTGGTCTCATAAATCCAACTGAACAGGACCATAGTGCTTTATTTTTTAAAATCAATACATTTTTTTTTATATTTTGAAGTAAGCTATACAAAATTTCAAACCGGTGTCTACATTATAAGACTTTCCCTCCTAGGACAAAAATTTGGCATGAACACCAATTCTGGACTCTGTAAGTTTGTCTCAACCAGTCTAGGGATTCATACCGCCTATCCACAGATCTGGAAACCAAGGCTCTAGCACCTGTGCCAATTCGCAGGGATAGGCATACAATAACTTAGGCACAGATAGATCTACAACAACGAAGTAACTGGGATCTGACTCTAGATTAGAGATAGAGAAAGGAGTTCTTAAATTTAGATGTAGATGAAAGTTTGAATATTCTCATATAACAATTCGGTATAATTATTCTTTTTAGATGAGATTATCAGGCATAAGAGGGTGGGAACAGCAGTCACAGCAGATAGGAGATAATACCTAAAATCTTGATACATTCTATTGGAGGTTTATTTATTATAAAAAAAAAAAATTGATAAGATCATATTTCCTTCCATAAAATTCTCACAGCACTATGAGTTGTAACCCCCCCCCCCCAACTGCGTAAATTCAGAACCATTGAAGCCCTTTGAACTAAGACATTATCACAAGTTTAGATCTAGTGGCAGGATTTAATAGGACAAACAAACGCAGCTGTGGGCGTGTTGATGGCGAGTACCCTAATGTTAAAACCGTAGAAGCACGACGAAAAGACCCAAGGGATGATTGTGGAAGGAACAAAAATTAAATATGAAAAGAAAAACGAAGGCCTGGAAAAAAAGCACACACAATGTTTAGAAAAACTGGGAAATGGCGATTATACCAGTACACAAACGCAGTTCTGGCTGTTTGTAGTCATAATAGGTTCAGGTCGATTTCCCGTAGAACGAAGACTAAATTAGTAGCGCAGTGCGTCACTAAAGTTGGCAACGAAAAAAATCAATACTAAAAATGCAATTATGGTCTACAGCCACTTTGGAACCCAAAAATGTTTTTCCCATTCTAAAGGCATGTGAGCGAAAAAAGCAGAAAGTTGACATGTCTGATTATTTCTCCATTCGCTATTCATTTTAATTTATGCCTTTATTTTTAATGACAGAAATAAATCCTAATAAAACATGTAGAATTTATTTTCAATTAAGTTAGATATACACAAACCTCTAGGATTATACACGGTTCAACTTTAGAACTTTAAGGCTGAAACAAAAAAATTCAATACAGGGATTGTTTTCACTGTAGAGGTGTTGGCTGCATCACGCGATCAACATGAAGGTATCCAGGAAGTCCGAAGATTACTCAAATTCAACACAGTAATATAATTAGGCATGCAATTTCACATGTAACGATTTTTAAAGTTTGCCGGTTGAAAAGAAAAAAAAAAGGACAGAGGCACTTCAAATTTAAAAAAATGGTTGGCATGAACCAAGTCGCTAATCTAAAGTTATTCTATGATTAAAAATACAATTGACCATTTTTTCTTCAAAATTAACACCAAGGCACTATTAAACAAACAAGGATATTATATTGAGTACAATATAAAATTCAGATCTAAATTAGACCTACATCTAATATTGGGACACCCCAGTTTGCACAGAACTATTATACGCTGGTACGCATACGCTAAGGGATAATTTACTTGAAATGTACTCAAGTCAACTGAACATGTATATATAAAAAAAGCATTGTAACTATCCTATTAAACTCATTATTTGAAAAAAAAAAAATGAACCAAACTAAGTCTTAATTCCCCTGCCAATTTTTTTTCTGACAACTCTGAAAATCTGTTCAGAATATGAATTGCTATGTGGAATGCAGAAAACAGCACTGGGTAATTTGCAAGAGTGGGGAACTGACTGAGTAATAAAATTCACTCCTAATTATGGAAAACTTAGACAACTGAATGTCAACGACTCAAACTTTCCTTTTAGATTCACAACGCTCCTTAGAATATCCAGAAGAGGGCATAGGAGACAAAGTCTTGGAATCCTAAATATATTTTGACACAAGAAACTTATCCATGATGATTAGACTTGGTAAAAACTGGATGTAGATTCTACATCACGATCTCCTATGAACCATGAGCTTGAAACAGGTGGTAAAATACACTAAGCCATCAGAAGTAACAAACGGTCCAGGAAAACGGACTTCCGATAAATGGACTGCGAAACCTGTACAGTATATTTAGTCAAGAATTTTGCTTGACCTGACTAAAAAAAAAAACAAACAAACAAATTTTTGGATTTTCAAATCCTAGAAAATCTGGGACAGTGAGCAGGTCTGCAGCATGCGGATTGTTTGATTATTTAAATCAATGCAAAAAAAAAGAAAGAAAGAACTGCATACTAATAGAATGACACACATTTAGTATTAACAATAACATTATATTTCATGGAAAAAACCCAGAACCAACAAATTTAGGATATAACTTAGTTTTCAAGTAAACTATTGGATAATTGGTGGCACATTTTGCGGGTGTGCACTTCTTACCATCATTGAAATTATGATATTCAACATAATTAAAAAAAACTTTTAACAGCTTCCTGGTTCCAGAATAGTTGAACTAACGATTAAAATGCACTTCATGATTTTCTTTTCTTTATGATGTAAGCAAATTAGTTGCAAACTTGAACAGCGCAATAATTGTGTTTTCAACCCTTTGTCTGCTTTCTGCCATGCTAAAAAATAATGGCTATGATGGCAGTAAGCTAGAAATGAGCAGTATTCAAGAGTAAATAGCTGCTGGGGTGACCCATTTGAAAAAAGAAAATAAAACACAGAAAAGATTTTAAAAATTATAAAAACTTCAAAACAATACAAACTGAAAAATTCCAAGAACCCATATAATTATAAACAGTACAAGTGACATGTCCCCCTTTACACATAATTATTCTAATACCAATGGTTCTACAAATGAAATCTTGTTGAGAAAGAGAAAGTGAGAGGGATCATGTGACAGATATAAACTGCATATTTGGATGATGGTTAAACTAAAAAAAAAAAAAATGTTTGTTTACTCCCACAAATTAAATTAAACATATTGCACAGTCAATAAGTCAGTTCAAATTAATTGTAAATCCAACCCAGATTTCTCTTAAAATGAAATTGAGTCAATACCATTTCTACCTTAATAAAGACAACATACCTGATACAAAAGAAGGTGCTACAGCTGCCCTGTAAGGATCTTTTCTTTGAGTTACAACAGGTGCTGCTGTTGGGTTAGGTTGGAGATCAGGCCCAAAAGATGCAGGGGAAACAACTGTGGATGTTGGCTTTTTCCATGGATTATTTGTAGGAAGAGGAGCTTCAACATAATCTTCACCAAACTTCTTCGGTTTTGGCTTTGGGGTTGCCTCTGCAGAGGCAGCAACAGCGACAACGGCACTGGCAACAGCTGGCTGTTTACCCCCACTGGGATCTGCCTTAGCCTTCTCAGCAACAGCAGCAACCTTCACTTTGTCCCCTTTATGGTGGTTGGTTGTTGGGGGTTTATTGGGCCTGAACTTATGACTTGATTGGGGTGCTTGTTTTTCTGACACTACAGGTCCAACTATAAGTAAAAATGGATAAGAACAGAATAGAAACATTAACGAAATGTCATATACTAGGTAAAAGGGTCGCCACTAAAAATAATGAAAATAAAAAAAAGACAATACTTATTTAACTCATTTTACCAGTCAGAAGCATTAACACATCATAGCTGCCAACTTTGAGAAAGCAAATAAGTTTTTAGCCCGATAAATCCCTGAAAACCTAATCATGGTCAAGCCTATTAGGTTCAGCTATTAATTTTTCTTAAACACAAGCTCAGCCGTAACTTTAAAAACTACATCATGTTTAATAAATACATTTTTGTTCTCAGACTTTGGACTAAATATAATATTTTCAAGACGATTAGCTAAACTTCCTAAAGAGCCTCTCATATTTTGCAATGTATTGATAGGGAAATCTAAGCTTCCTACTCTAGCAATTAAAACTAGCACCATTGTCATTTACTGAACTACCCAGGAGATGACAAAATATGTCTACCAAAAGCCCAGGCATACTTGTCGAACTGAGCAACTATTGAGAACCAGACGGTGTGCCACTTGAATCAGTTTGCCTCTTAAGATCAAATATCTAGTACCCGAATTATATCCAGACCCATACCATAGTCTAGACTCTCAACTAGATTTAAAATGTAAAGCTAGTCTAGATCTAGATTCAACCTCATGAGATCCAGTTCCACTTCGGAGCGACAGATAGGTTTGTTTGGGAGGTAAATTTGTATCAGCCTTCAATCGACAATTTAACCGGGGTTACGACAAATCGGGTGTCCGCAAAAAGACCGTAAATGTATAAAAATGATCTAAAATCTAGATGTCCCTATGGCACTTGACCGTTTGAGCATACTATGTAAAACTGCAGTGATGGCTTTGAGCAGATTGAAACAACAAAATGGCTGAGATGCAAGCTACTTGGGTTTAGCAATAAACTGTAGTACATTCTCTTTTTTATTCATTCCAGACATTGTATCAGTAGACCACGAGCTAACCCTAGTGTAAAAATCACAAATGTTACAGTACTCGAAAATTCAAACAGCTCTGAGGAGCTAGGTCTAAATCTAGATGCTTATGAAGTGGACCTGCTGAAACTTTCACTGAGTTTACAAAACACAGGGATGTGCCAAAAGGGAAATGGTAAAAAAAAAAACAAAAAACACAAAATTAATTAAAACGTCGTAACTTGTCTTTATTGGGCTCTCCCGTGGCTTTTACCAATTTTGAAAAGCTGATCACGAATGTTATACGATTCATGTGCTGTAAAAAAAAAAAAAAGCTGGGAGTCAACTTTCAACTCCGCCTGGAGCAAGAACAAAGTTGTCGCACTTTCATCAATCAAGGTGACTTGTAACAGTCTGGTGCCCGAAAAATGTATAGCGTCACCAAATATCTGGCGCCCGCACGGAGAATATCTCGATATCGAGAAGTTTGTGGGATACCCACATTTTCTTCGACATCTCTCATTTTTTTTTTTAGATGAATGATATGTTCGTGGAAACGGACCTTACTCAGCAGATCAAAGCGCCACGAATCAGAGGGGGTACTTATGAGATGTTAAAAATGTGAATGGGCCCAGTAGCGATCAACGAAACACCTAATTTTTCGCTGGATACTGTCATATAGATATTTTTCCAACTATATACAGACGGACATACTTGGCATTAGCAGATCAATTAAGCACTAAATACTTATTATATGTACTGCTTGGCAGCTACGCTGTACTGTTAATTACTGAGACTGTCTGCACATTCCTACAAATTATTTATTAACCCGCCAATTTTCCCCCCCCTAAAAATTACTTTCAAGCAAACTCATACCTTTTTCACCAGCGGCATTGGTTGAGGCAGCTGGTTGTTTCAATGGTGCTTGAGAAGGATTTGGACCAGTAGAAGTGCGTTTAGCCCAAGCATTTGTAGCTGGCGGTGGTGCGTCCACATATTTTTTGGCTGGTTGATCGCCAGGTTTTTGCTTTTTACTATCTGTCTGTCCTTGCTTGTCATTGACAGCCACACTATTCAAAGCATCTTGGCTAGCGGCCTCTAGTTTTAAAGGCTGGTTATTGTTTTGTGTCTGCCCTGATCCACTGTCAGCTGGCTGTTCTCCCTTGACAGCAGAGGTGGCAGCCATCATTCTTTCCCAATCAACTGAAATCTTGTTAGTTATACCCTTGTCCTCAATAGTCAATCTGAATGAAAAAAAGAAAAAAGAATGAAAATAGGCCCTTTAGGATCAAAAACTATCCTGTCCTAATATATGTCCTCAGTTCAGAGGTAATAACTTGATTAAGCCCTAGCATTTTCATACAAATAATCAATGTGTATCGTATACCAATTTATTGTGCTGGCTAACCAGGACTAATTTCTATGTGTTAAATTACAATCCACCCCCATCCTCAACCGCAAGATTATTAAGATAATTTTAGGTAAAGTGAAATGTGGATTCTTTTTTAATAATTGGGCAATCAACATACTTATTATGTTCAGTAAATCTAGGCAAATGTTTTACAAGGGCAATAACTAAGTAAAGTAAACTGTATAACGTTAATTTCCCTTATTTTGTATTTTAAAGAAAGCAAAACACCAAATGCTTTGTATTTTGCCCCTGCAGTGTTCACTTTAGTAACAGGCTGTTACATAGACAAAACGTGAGGTAACCATGGTGAACTAGGCGAAAAAAAGAAACAATTTGGGGATTGAAGTTATCAAAACCATATAACTTTTAGAGCCACAGAAAAAGAAATGACTCTTCAATCAAAAATAAGTAGGCCAACAGTATTATTTTGCACATAAATGTCCTGTATTGTATTAAACCTGACTGCAGACTTGTGACCAGACCATTGCAAAGATTAGCAGTCACATTTAGGCTTAGCAAATCAATGATCAATGATTAAAAAAAAAAAGAAAAAATATTGCCACTGAAACCTGGGGTTGCACAAGTGACTTTCCTCTGATCACTGTTCCACTTTGTTCTTTTAAACTGCTACTAATGTAAATAAATGGTACATGGTAGGCATAAAAGAAATAGGGTGGGGGTGGATGAGACGCGGCGGTGAATCCAAATATTATAAAATTACATGTATCCATAAAATTTTCAGAACCTTTGCTGTCAAACCATAAAAAAAGGCAAAAGATGCTGTTTATCAAATGAAAATTCACTCAACATTTGTTCTGGAGTCTGCGAAACGCCGAAAGAGAAATAACATAGGAGAAAAAAAGATAAATACAGGCGAGGAGGATTTCCAATAAAGGGGGACGTAGAGAAAGGACCTGAGAGAAAGAGAGGAGTATGAGCGGTTGAAATTTAAGAGTGAAAAATGACACAATTGAGAGGGAGAAGGATGAATTCTGAACATAAGTATTTCAAACCATTAGAGATTATCAACCACCTCTCATACATTGTATAAACTTGTTAATTGAGCTTCTGATGCTTTGACCATCGGTAGAGAAAAGGGAACAGAGAGAATAAAAGAAGCAGTCGGAGGAAACTAACAGGTTTACACTTAAGAAAGAGAGGGGAATACTGGAAAAGACGAAATATTTTAGAAACGCAATTGCAACATGGGACATATTTTCTTTAGAAAACGCTTAATAGCAATTGTTTCAGTAGTTTCCAATATTTTTTTAGGGAGGGAGGAAGTCAGTAATAGGGAAAATGATGCTAACATGAACAGATGAAGAGCAGAGAGGATCAAGAGCTAGGGTCACAAAGCAAGCTTTACTCCTTAAGATACGCTAGGTTTTGCGTAAAAAAAATAAAAAATCCATGAGCGCATTCTTTCCCTTCATGAATTTGCGGCTAAACCAACCTTAAAAACAGTTACAATCATGGGGAAGATTTTACACATCGGGCCCCAAAATTTCAGTAGCTTACCCACGCTACCTACAGAGGGATTTATTTCTGTTAGAAAAAGGGGCATAAAGTGATCGAATGCATTTTTGTTCACGATTTAGACAACTGTGTTAAAGTAAATATTTTAGTAGGGTTTTTTTCTTTCTTTTTTTTTTGTGTGTTCATTACTTTTCTTCCCACTTTCCTGGGAAGAACTGTGCTCCGCACTCCTTCCCTACTACAAGAGGAAGACACCTAGAAGGATCAAGATACCACTCCGGCACTTCAGAGCGGGCTCAGCCTTTAGGAATACTCTCCTTTAGAAGGAGAGTAAAACCCTAGGTTAGAAAAAAAGGGTGTTGTCAGCTTTTCAGCCAGCTATTACATAACATTGCCGTCATTTGGGTGTCAGTATTTTATAAAGCATTAAAAATAGTTTGTTTACTTTGCTTAAATTGCATTTTCTTTTAAAATAAAAAATTATCATACGTATATTCATTTCTTTATTGTCATATTAAAATTGTTTAGGTTATTGATGAAATTTTAAATTTTTTTTGACAGTTTTACATGTTTTTTATACCAATTATAGAAAGTTATAACATTAGGCCATTAGGAGTTTGGAAGAGAAGTTATATGGCTCAGTGGGGATGACATTTCAACACTGGAATTGTTACATTGGCGTGTCAAATAAGTTTGGGAGTGAAAGGAGGGGGTACGGCTAGGGTTAGATTTAGGGCTCTTAGTGCTACGGGGATGTGGCTAGCTTTAGGGTAGATTTAGGAATAGGATAGGGTTCGGGATAGAGATAGTGCTAGGGTGAGGGATAAGGTTAGGGATAGGGCTATGGCAAGTGTTAGGTGTGGGGCTACGCTCAAAGCTGTTTACATGAAAAAGGTTAGGCCTACTGTGCGATAAAATTAGATTGAAAATATCTTTCTTTTCAACTTGGCCCCTTTCCCGAATTTAATTTTTACAAGCCTAACTTACTAGGCCTAGATTAAACTAATAATCTTTCGTTGACCTATGGAATCGTTTAAAAAATGTATTTAGTAACATTACAACAGTGATCCGAAAATCATAGAACCAGTAGGCTAGACTATAGCCTAATAGTTAGCAATATTTTATTCTTTATATAAGCTACTAGATGCAAAAGTTTTGGGCCTGACGTGTAACATCCTAATTCTGTTCATAATGTGTAGACCTAAATTAATAATAATAGCCTAGATTCTACTCCACATGGTAAGAAAAAAAAAGCTTGTTTGGAAAATTTAACCCAATTGTTGGTTACACTTCGTGGAACTCCAGGATTCTTGAAAACATAAAGCCTAGGGTGATAGCAAGATGAGGCCTTCGATATCTAGAAAAATAAGTACAACATTATGAAGCAGCATTTTCTGGGAGGACCTTTCTGAAAACGTGTTGGCTGTGGATCTCGATTGGCCTTGAATTATGATGAAGGCCAGAAGTAATCTAGGGTCCCTATTTTGAAGCAGGAGCTAGTATTTGGATAAAAACAATATATCTAGGTCTGCATAGTGAATATAGATTGTGTAATATAAACGAATTTGAAAGCTGTATCAAACATCTAGAGACCTATAGACAACCCATCAAGATCTAGATCTACCCTTGCATGGCATTGAATAGCAGTGTGACAAGTGTGGTGCTCACATGACGTTGGAAAATGAAGATAAGATGTGTAAAATGATCGAAGCAAGGGTTACAATGTATAGTGATATGAAAACTTACACACCTATGTTTGTAACAGGAAGATGCACAGTCCACTTGTTAATAGTATTAATAAATAATAAAATATTTTGAAAATAAAAAATATTTCATTTTCTTACCACATGTGAAAGCCATAGCCCAAGAGATAGACTGCGCATGACGGAAGTTGCCTTCAGATTCGGTAATGCCAGATTTTACCTTCTGCATAATAAAAACAACAACCATGGAGGAAAACAGTAATGCCAAATAATAAAACGGTGTACCACTAACAATAAAATAATCATTTTAGTGAACAAAATTCTATTTTACGTAAAACATCATTGAAATGACACTAGATCTATATAATGATAAATTAAATAGCTAAAAATACAAATGCAAAATATAAAGCTTAAACTTAAAATAATGCCCATCTAAAAAAAAACACACCAAAAGATTAGTCTCTCTCTCTCTCTCTCTCTCTCTCTCTCTCTCTCTCTCTCTCTCTCTCTCTCTCTCTCTCTCTATCTCTCTCGCTCTCTCTCGATCTTTTGTTATCTTTCTCCCTCTCTCTCTATATTTTTTTCCAAAGGATTCCTACTATCGCTACTCTCTCCCTTCACTGCCTTTCTCTGTCTTTGTATGTCTGTCTGTCTGTCTCTCTCTATCTTTCTCTCCATTTTCTGTTTTTCTAACAGTATTCGTCTCTATCCAACCTCCTTTGTTTTACTCTCTCTTTTCCTCTTGTAGTTCGTCGCTTCATGTCCTTTTCTTCTAAGTCTCTTCTTTCCTCGTCTTTTTGGCCTACTTCCTCAATGGTTTTCTTCGTACTCATTTTCCCTCTACGCCCACCCGTTTAAAGCTATGTTATAAAGTTCTCTCATGCCACTGTCTTATATCCAGTCCTGCACCATTAAGTTTTGTCTATATAAAAAATTAGTCATAAATTTGACTCTTAGGCTATTTGAAATAGAGGAGCAATAAGCATATTTATAAACTGAAACTACAGAAAGGTCGCGATCTTGTACGTTAAGCGTAAACATCGTGTTATGGTTTATGCAGAAAAAAGACGACCTATCCATATGAAATAGGACATTCAAATGTTTCATAACAGCAAAACACGAACCGTGCTTACTAAAATCATATCAACAAAACTTTAATTGAAGAGGGATTTAAAACACAGTCTCGGTTGTGTGAAAAAAAAG
>RQTK01000036.1:782444-825236 GCA_003991915.1 Elysia chlorotica | reverse complement strand
TACTACTACTACTACTACTACTACTACTACTACTACTACTACTACTACTACTACTACTACTACTACTACTACTACCACTACTACTATTACTTATTTTGCTGATGCTGCTAATCATTACTACTTCTAAACGTATTGATTACTGATTCTGATACTGTCCATTTAGAATATATAGACATTTGAAAATAAGCAGGTTCCTACTCTTATCAATTAGCCTGGAAAACCAACATTTGAACGTTCACTAAATTCATAGAGCTAATAAAAGATTGACTGTGTTAACAGCAGAAACACTTACCTGTAGCAGGTCTGGTAGCGACTTGTGCGCCCATATCGGATACCGCCCTGGCAGTGATTTTGATTCCATCATAGATCACAGTGGCGTATACATCCCCTGTACTCTGTTTAAGTATTAAAAAAAACAAACTTAATGAAGCACATGAATTGGTAAATTTTTGCTAGAATCTCCAATATATCGTTCTTTTCATGGAAGTTGGTCTTTTTAATTTCTCTTTTTTTTTTTGGTAAATTTGTAAATGTTTAAAAAAAAATTAATTTTAGTTACTTTATTTTTGGAATAGGTCATGTTTTAGAAAATGTGTTGGAATATCACATTTGATACAGTTATATTCAAGACAAAGTCAACACAATAGAAAACAATAATGAACTAACGTGTCAAGAAAAAACTTGGGGAAAAAAAGCAACCCATACACCTTAACAAAACAGTAACTATAAAATACAAGCACTCCGCCACAAGAAATAGGAACAACAGAAAGTCAGCAGAATGCAGCAAAAAAGGACAACAAAAGATACAAACATTTCAAGCAAAAACGTTCACCTCAAACCCACACCTTAAAAAAATCTAAAGCAGCGTCTAAACTAAAATACCCCCACCCATCCTTTTCTTCCTCCAATAAAAACCCAACAAATGAGCGAATAGAGCAAACGTTTAAAACAATTAAAAGAAAAAAAAAAAAAAAAAAAAAAAATGAAAAAAAAAAAAAACATTTAAAAAATGTTCGTCATGCGAGAGTAAAAGTAAAAAGAATAAAAACCCAACAAAAACCACTCACCGAAGCAGAGACGTCCAGAGTGGTCTCGCTTGAATCGTCCTCGGTGACGAGAAGGAAAGAGACAACGATGGCGTTCGTGTCAGTGCTCCTGATACTAAGCTGAACGGATGCTGTCTCTGAGCCTAGCGCACCGTTATACACAAGGGTTTCATTGCCAGAGAGGGAGCTAGAATTAGAGGAGGAAATAAATAACAAGGGCGTTTTCTTACTAATCTTAGTACGGCAGGCATCACAGAGAAGCCCTTAAAGCGTCGCTTTAAAGCAAACAATAAAAAAAAAAAAAAAAAAGAAAAGAACCGTAGGCCTAGCTAAACAGCCCAAAAGAAGATAGAAAAATAAAATGGATAAAAAGCAGCAAATTATAATTATTTTGGTATAGATAGAGGCAAACGTTAAACTAGAAGAGACCCTCTCTCACACAAAGAACAGTTTGCAAAAAAAAAATTCTTCCTATTTTTTCTAAATCACAAACGAACACTTAACAAATAATATTTGCATACATAATATTATTGTAATAAAAATATTTTTAATTATTTTGGCACATTTCTCACACCTAGTCGTTATTACACTCAGCGCAACTACCAATCTTTTGCTCTTCTTAAAATACTGACTTACCCTTTTCATATGGAGGATGTTATGATACCCACCTTGGAATTGTGAAATTGACGGCCATTCCAAATTGAGAGCCAAAGTATTCCACATTCGCCGTGCCCAACACGGCTACATACGCTCTACTGTCTGAGAAATCACCGACATTGCCGCTTATGGTGATGAAACCGGAGTCGACATCAAACTTGTTTGAAGATAGGTCTACCACGTCCGAAAAATCGAACTTAATGTCGATATATGGGTTGCATGCTGATCGAAGTAGAAATAAATAGCGCGTGTTGAATAATTTTTAGTTGGTATTTCAAATTCATTAAAAAAACAAAACCAACCCAGTAAATTATTGTCCTAACCATACAATAATCTTCCTACTACAATACAACTCAACTTTTTCCTCTTGATTTCATTCCTTCGGCCAGGTTTAATTTCATCCAACACCACCCTCACCCTTTTCTCTATCCCCTCTTCCCTCTCCTCCCTGCTCTCCCTCCTCATATTTCCTCATTGTTAATAATTCATTCAATATTCATTTTACTCGATTCTCTTCGTCCAAATTTTGCTAATTGAGAAACTGACATCATTTTGTGTGTGTGCGAAATTAAAGCAAAAACTGCTAGTTTTGAGCTTCCTTGTGGTCCTTCACTTATAAAAATTGGTGAAGCTTCATCTAAGCATTAAGGTTGTGTCCCCAGTAACAGAAAGCGCAGGTGTATTTAAGTGTACTTTGAGTTGTGTTACCAATGCGTTGCCGCTGCAACATAGATTTGAGCTTACTTGCCTTTGTCACAAAAAACGTTAACGCAGCTACATTTAAGTTACTTGGAGTTGCGTAACCAAAACGTTTGCGTTGCAATATTTAAGCTTACTTGTAGTTGTGTCACCAATAGCGTTAGTGTTTTTACATTGTTTTGAGCTCACTCGTAGTTGTGTCACCAATAAAGTTAGTACAGCTACATTTTAGTGTCATTGAGGCTGAGTCATCAATAGCGTTATAACAGCTCCGTTAATTTGATCTTATTTGTGGTTGTGTCACCAATAACGCTAGCCTATTTGTGGTTGTGTCACCAATAACGTTAGCCCACTTGTGGTTGTGTCACCGATAACGTTTGCTAACTTGTGGTTGTGTCATCAGTAACGCTAGCTTAACTGTGGTTGTCTCAGCAATAACGTTTGCTAACTTGTTGTGTCATCAATAACGTTAGCTTAACTGTGGTTGTGTCACCAATAACGTTAGCCTACTGGTGGTTGTGTCAGCGATAACGTCAGCTTATTTGTGGTTGTGTCACTAATAACATTAGCTTACTTGTGGTTGTGTCACCAATAACGTTAGCTTATTTCTGCTTGTGTCACCAATAACGTCAGCTTTTTTGTAGTTGTGTCACAAATAACTTTAGCTTATTTGTGATTATGTCACAAATAACGTTAACTTACTTGTGGTTGTGTCACCAATAACGTTAGCTTTTTTGTAGTTTGTGTCACCAATAACGTTAGCTTATTTGTGATTATGTCACAAATAACGTTAACTTACTTGTGGTTGTGTCACCAATAACGTTAGCGCAGCTACATTCCGTAGCGTTGAAGCTCATCCCAGGTGGACAGGGCAAGTCGACCTCAGAGACCTGATCATAATAAAACCCCGCTCCTAGGGCAGAGTTGTTGAAGAAGCAGAGGTACGCTGAGGAAGGAAACAACACACATATTTAACGATATAACATGGCCAACTTAAAAAGAAATGGTGGCCTATTTCAAATAGCATTGGAAACTGAAGAGTTATGAAGAGTTTAATAACGTCGTAATAATATGAAACAAATTTGTTGAAATTTGTTAAGCATCGGCAAAAAATAGACAATTCGTCGAAACTGAAGAGTTATGAAGAGTTTAATAACGTCGTAATAATATGAAACAAATTTGTTGAAATTTGTTAAGCATCGGCAGCATTTTTCATTTAAAAAATAGACAATTCGTCTCCTCCGTTGTATAATTTTTAGTGAGAGGGAAACATGTAAATAACGTATATTGGACATTTAAAACAGCTATTAAATATCCAGACAAAGAGTTTCTACGTACTTGGATCCGGTTCAATCATGCATGTGTTATTACAAGTGTTCAGAGTGTCAACAACACATCCTAGCGTTTCGTCGTAAATTTCGTTCTCTCCACAGCACCTGAAAGTAAAGGAAATTGAAAAATAAATTTGAACTTTTCACAGAAGATAGATTTTAGATGAAACTACAGAATATTTATAATGCCAAATAAGAATGAAAAGTCCAGAAAGAAAAGCTCTCCCCTCCCATCCCAACTCTCGATCAAAGGCAACCGAAAAAAAAAGTTAAAAAAGCACCCCCCCCCCCAAAAAAAAAAAAAACAACCAAAAAAAAAAAAAAAAAAAAAAAAAAAACAAAAAAAAACAAACAAAAAAAAAAAACCCTTCAAAGCCTTAACGCAAAACAAAAATAAAACAACAAAAACAACAACAACAACAACAGCAAAAACCAACTACAAAATATAAAAAAAAAAAAAAAACAAAAACAAAAAACCACAAAATAAGAACCATGTACTCACTTTATATCGGATACGCCGCCCGAACATTGTAAATAGGCTTGACAGTACTTGGGGTACGGGAAGCGAGCATTATCGGTGGTTCCTTTGCAGGGATCTGCAAGGGGAAAAAAGAAGTTCACTGTAACACAAGAGAAAGAGAACTGTTCTGACACTCCCTAGGATCAAATAATTTATTAGTGTTTTGCTAACCATGCAGGTGGACAATTTATGCAGAATAAAGTTCCATACTTCCGACTCTCGTGTACTAAATAAAGTCGACTTTCTATGTTTAATGTAGATGACGATTTGAATTTTTTATATAATTATACATATATTACAATGTTGTTGTTTTATGTAAGGAGGAGAACATGTTCAGTTGAAGCATCGTACGCAGTAGCTAAAACATGCAAGATGGTAATTCCAAAAAAGAATACCCGTTTCTTATAATTCTGAGCGCAAAATGGCCGAGGATCTTGTCATTTCTATAGACAACTTGATTCCAGCGCATAACGTTCAAACACTCGTACTTATGCAGTATTGTTTCACAGTGTTCAAGAAATTCATAAATAGCGAAAAAAAAACCTACAGAGATAATGATTTCTTGAATTTCAATGGCCAGTCCCATTCAATTGGCGAATTGGCTCAAATGGCAGAGCGTTGGTCTCCCAATCAGAAGGTCTCTGGTTTGGTTTGAAACCCTTGATCAACGAACAAGCTAATTGTATATATATTATATATATTTACATATATATCGTCCACTGCTGATTGGATGGTGACCAGCTGAGACAACAGTCATCTGTGTAACAACACCTAAAATTGTCAGACGTTGATTTTCAGACCCGTTTACCCTATAGCCTATATAGTGCTTACGTTGGATGCAAAGCAACTAACCTTTCTTAACCCATTCACCTGGCACACAACTTACCACACTCTGCATCGAAAGGTCGACTGCAGGCCTCTTTCCCGGAGCTCCACATAGTCCCATACGGGCAGTCAAGCAAAGTGGCGTTGAACAAGAAGGTGGAGTCTATCGCACACTGTATGAATTTCCCGCAGTCCCCAGAATACGGGACGTGGGCAATTCCATTGAAATACTCCGCATACGAGCATTGGGCTAAAAGGAACAAAATAGACTTACTTATTATGATATAATGATCTTA
This sequence comes from Elysia chlorotica, assembly GCA_003991915.1. Taxonomy (NCBI): domain Eukaryota; kingdom Metazoa; phylum Mollusca; class Gastropoda; family Plakobranchidae; genus Elysia; species Elysia chlorotica. The sequence goes on along the minus strand of RQTK01000036.1, from coordinate 819,862 downwards.
CATCTTCGTGTTCGACATAATAGTATCCTCTGTTAATAGTCAGTGGCGCCCTGCTTGGAAAGATGCATCTATGCTGGGTAACAATGTCTGTAGAATTTCAAGCTAACTTCAACTTTAATAAGTATTGTTTACTTTACTAACAACAATACACTTTTATAACCGCATTTAGTAAATGAATAGATACATAAATAACTTATGAGATAATGTGTTACTGAGTCATTTTTCACAGAACTCATACTATTTTGTATACCCTTGTATTTCATTATTGATGATAGCATAGACAATTGTTGCATTTAAAATGGAATCTCATTGAAATACCAATCCACAATCATGTGCATCATGGTCAATGTTCTTACAACACTTCGGTCTACGCTGAGGTGCATCGAGAATGCGATCAGCCATATTCATGGACATTTTTTAAATTGTAATTATTGGTTCGAATCAATCATTGATTGGTTCAAAGAATGTTTCTTTGAAAAAGAAATTATATGCATTTTTATGAACAAATAAAAATAGAAGGATTCTATTTAACCTAATTGTCAAGCATTGAAAGCTATTACAATAGTTAAAAATCCAAGCTGCATTATCGGATTGGAAAGATATTAGTTTTGCATAAACTGTAAACCCAACCTACCTACTGAAGTTGTTAAACTACGAAAGCTGCTTTAATAACTTGATGATCAAACTATCCATTCAGATTTTGGGAATGTGGGAGATGTTACAATAGCTTAAACACAAAATACACACCTCCAATGTCGGACAGTGAAATCCAATAGTTTAAAAATTGGTGAAGTCCCAACACGCCCTTTTATTTTGGCGGACTCTGATGGGTACTATGAAGACTAAAAAATCCAACCTACACATCTAAATTGCCAGGCTACGAAAGCTGTTGCAATAGCTAAATGGCTTAACTACCCACCTATATTGCTGTCCGGTGAGGGTGTTGTTGCTGCAGGCAAATATTGGGGAGGCGGTGTTGGGAATATGATGCTCATGTCCCTTGCAGTTATAATATCCTGGAGACCAACTGCCGGGGCTTCTCCAAGATCTGCATCGTTAGGCACGCAGTCGAATACCTTGACCTGGACATTGGCAGAGTTGGGTTGAGTTAAGTTGTTTGCTTAACGTCCAACGTCAGCACTATATTAAATTGAAGGCGGGTCCCAAGACTACCCTCAAATAATTTTATGTGCTGCCACACAGAGACAGTGTAGGGATACCTGGACTCCAGTCTCAGCCGTTCACATTAAACGGACACCGACCCAGCCAGTAAGGGACCAAATTGGACTAACGCACTTTTGACAGTTAATATTGGCAGGGCGGGTGCAGCAACGGTTCATTCCTCTTTGCCGCATTGCTGTTTATCAATCTTGACTAGTAAATTATTATTAGATTGTAAACAAAATCTATGATTATGCTTATGCACATCATAGTTAACTACAATATATTTGAGGATAAAACATTGATATAAAGGGAAAATGCAGTTAATATGCTAAGAATATTTTTAAAAAAGAGGATTTCAAAACCTCAGAACGTGACTCTCCTTAATACACTATCATTAAAAATGTACAAATTAATTCATTAACTTTCAATGTTTTAAGTGAGCGGTCGTATTAAAAGAAACATGAGAAAGATAATTATATCAATATAAAAAACGCAGAGCGAAAAACTTCTCAAACACCGATAACAAAATACGCTCTGGAGAAAACAACACATCAGGATCAAATCTGTGAGCTTGATAGACCAGGTGAGGCGTATTCTATAAGGTTATTAACTATTTGAAAGTCATTCGTAAAAATATATTTTATGACGATGCAAAGATTAGTCAAGTCCATTACGTAGTCAATGCTCCCGACAAAGTTGTTGCATCCAAGGCATCCTCCTCCGCCAATGTTAAAAGCTCCCTTCCGCAGAGAAACGGAATCTGTGAATAAATGATACATAAGGTGTGTTATTTTGATCTTTATGAAAGAAAAATGTATATTTCAAAAAGACTTCCTTACAAGTTACATTCTGATTTGAATCAAGAAGATACAAAAAAACTTTCTTTTAAAAGATTGACAAAAGTTAAGATAAAAAATATGTGACCGGCACATAAATATCTATAACTGTATTACAAGTGCTTGTTTTGTTTACCATCAATAAAGGCTGGTATGCGAGTCGCTGAACCAACGAGCACCCCATTCTTAAGAACTTTGGCAATAACATCTGTCCCTGTATACGCCAAACGTGCTTCAATTGGTCCACCTTTCTGTGAAAAAAAATTACAGAAACGGCAATTATGCATGTTGATCATTGGTCTTAGTTATCGACATCAAACATACCATCAAATCTTAAATGATATTAATACAAAGTCCACTGCATACCTCTCTATTCAAAGAGTGTGAAGCTTGCTATAATTCAATAAGTAGTGAATATTTAAAAATGTTTTAAGTCCTGAAATGAATAAATCATTATTGCAAAAGGAGTTTGCCTTAGACCCAAACGAAATGCTGATCTAATCAGTCTGGTTCTTTGTAGCTTGGAGAGGCTTTTAACGCTCCCACCCCCTGATCCCAAGCCTTCAAAATTGAATTAACTTTAATATTTTTTAGGAAGGTGGTAGTCAGAATCTAAGCGGTGGTATTAAGTGGAACGTCAAGCAAAACATTACGTAAAAATCTAAGTAGCTGAGAGATACGGACAAATTTCAGGTATTCGGGAAAATTACTTGTCGATGAGTTGTATACGCCACAAAGGCATTAGTGCATATGAACAAAAGATAAATCGGTAATATTCAACCCTTAAATCGATAGTGAAATGTAAGAAAAAAAAAGTACCGTCGTCAAATTTTTAACTTCGATATTGATCATTTTAACAACCACAACATTTGGTCACTTTCCGTCATCAAACCACGCTACACTATCCTATTCTATTCCTGTTCGGTGTACATGTTATAACTATGTGAAGTTAGAGGTCATTACTCGCTACTCATCTATGTCTCTGCCCACTTGTTAATGGATTACCCAATTACCATGTTAATGGATTACCCAATTACAATCTACCATATCCCACCAGCAGTTTTTTTTTACTACCGCGTTTACCAGTATTTATCTTTGCTTCAAAGTTTTTCTTTTGCAGGATACTTAAATTTTAAAAAAGAAGAACGTCATTTCGTAAATCAAACACAGAGTACAACGTCGTGGTAGCTTCAAATTTGCCGTAGGCCTTCTTGTTCTTTTATGTTAAAGCGGGTCATAGGCTCATTACAAGTTTGTACTAATGACCCAAAGTGTTCGGATTCTTCCTCTCTTACCTCGACAGAGATATTCAGGGGAACCGCTTCAGCTGGGAGGTCTAGTGTAAGGACCAGAGTAAACGACACGTCCAAGATTCCAGGGGTTGAGCTGTCTGAGATGGAGATCTTCACTGATGGTCCCAGGGGGTCGCCCACTGGCCCGTTGTGCAGTAACACTTGGCTAGATAGACCAAGATGCTAAACAGTTGGCTTTTGTCTAATGTATATGTATAAATAGATAGATAGATAGGTAGGAAGAGGCGGATAGATAGAGGAGTTAGATAGATAGAAAGCTAGATAGATAGATAGATAGATAGATAGATAGATAGATAGATAGATAGATAGATAGATAGATAGATAGATAGATAGATAGATAGATAGATAGATAGATAGAAAGAGAAAGAAAGATAGAAAGACAAACAACAAAGAAGCAAAACAAAACAAAGACAGTATAAACAAACGTCCTAATGTAATATTAAATTCTACAAAAGGTGTACGCCATAATAACAATAATCATGTCAATGTATTAAGCACTTTAATATTCTGTTGACTTTGATGGCTAACAATTACCACATTGACGTTTTGCATGCTAAAAGCAAAACAAATTTAAGCATGTAAAAGGAACTAAGACACGAAATGAGCAAACTGGCATTTCTTGTCAGAAGTAAAATTAAACACTCTTTTCGTTCTTTATACCTTGTCGGTGTTATTGTGGGAATGGCTAAGGGCTTTGGAAATATGGACTACAAAATAGCATTTGCTACATGTGTGAACAAAATGTAGGAACCTAAACTGTTACGTGATATGATCCCGTATTTTGTTTAAAAATTACCCTCTCCAATATAACGTTCTTAAATTAGCTTCCCACTGAGTCAAAGAGTGGCATTAAAATGTGTTTTTTTGTGTGTATTAGTTTCCATACAATTTCTTTGTTATCCTAGTCGCTCTCGCCAATAAGACGGACCATTCCATTTGATACAAGTTGATCACAACATTACTTACTCAACTGTTGCCGCCCCGTACTTACTCGTTTGTGGCTCCAGTGGGCTGAAATACAAGGACAGCCGATATCCTGCGGAATTCTTTGTTTGCAAAGCCTGAGGCAATGATGTAGTTTGGTCCCCAAAACGCGACTGATGTGTCATTGGGGAATGCAAACAGTCGTGCCATAGGATACAGAGTAAGTCGTTGCTGATTCTTGGAGTAGTCCACAATGGTCTGATTCTCGAACGTCACTCTGAGGTCCTCATTACAGACTGGACAAATTACAAATGGAGTGGACAAACACATCGATTGTTATTACTGCCTCTCTTCCCGCTATAACTCATGACGTTCATTTTATAATCAAAATTTTCTGTCTTTTTTTTTTACCAATAACAGTTACAGCAACTACCACTGCTACTACTACTACCACCAAAAAAAAAAAAAAAAAACACAAATCCTAAACAATTAATCCCCTCCCCAACAAAAAAATGAAATAAGGGAGAAAAAAAAACAAAAAAAAAAACAACAAACGAAAACAACAGCAACTAAGGAAACCAAATATGTCCCCCGCCCCCTTAAAAAAGCCCAACAAAACCCCAGTAAAATAAAACAGACAAAAACAAAACTGAACAGGCATTCTTACAGTCAGTGGCCGATCCGTTGCAGTAGCAAAGATCAAAGTCGAAGAGCAGACCAGATGGACAGGCCTTGTCGATGTAGAATTCATTGGTGACCACTCTGTAGTACTCGGGCCCCGCAGGCGACGCCACGTACGGGCAGAAAACTGGTGAGGGAAGAAACATAGTTACATTCTCATCAAATGCTATATATAGTACCCACCGAAAGCAGGTGAGGGAAGAAACATAGTTACATTGTCATCAAATGTTTCATATGGTACCACCGAAAGCAGGTGAGGGGGGAAACATAGTTGCATTGTCATCAATTGATTCATATAGTACTGGTTGAAAACAGGTGATGGAAGAAAAATTGTCAATGTCATCAAGGGTCTCAGATTACGGACATAAAACTGGTGTAGGAACAAACAAACTTGGTCTCCAAGGGCCTCGCATATAGTACGGAAGAAGAATTGGTGAGGGGAACAATTGACACTTTCATCAAGGGTCCCTTAGTTATAGTAAGGACAAGAATCGGTGAGAGAACAAATACTGTCATCAAGGGCGTCATAGTGTATTGATCGAGAATCCGAGAGAGAACTGGTGAGGGATTGATTGAACGTTGTCATCAAGGGCCTTATATAAATGGGGAGGGAGCAAACAAACATTGACACCAAGGGCATCAGATGGCACAGACCGGGACGTTGAGCTTTCCAACAAACAAACCAAATTTTGAATGGGCGTTTTCGAAAAGAAGACATTAATGCTACAGAAGTCGCATGCACAGAAACCACCAACGGTTTTATCAGAGAGACTTGTAAAGTCTGAATAATGTTCGTGCTGCTACACAGAGAATGAGTGGGGACATTCAGTTTTTCAGCAACTAAGGAAACCAAATATATCCCCCGCCCCCTTAAAAAAGCCCAACAAAACCCCAGTAAAATAAAACAGACAAAAACAAAACTGAACAGGCATTCTTACAGTCAGTGGCCGATCCGTTGCAGTAGCAAAGATCAAAGTCGAAGAGCAGACCAGATGGACAGGCCTTGTCGATGTAGAATTCATTGGTGACATTGTAGTACATGTCATCAAATGCACGTACCGACCGAAAGCAGGTGAGGGAAGAAACATAGTTACATTGTCATCAAATGATTCATATAGTACCGACCGAAAGCAGGTGAGGGAAGAAACATAGTTACATTGTCATCAAATGCTTCATATAGTACCGACCGAAAGCAGGTGAGGGAAGAAACATAGTTACATTGTCATCAAAGGCTTCATATGTACCGACCGAAAGCAGGTGAGGGAAGAAACATAGTTACATTGTCATCAAAGGCTTCATATGGTACCGACCGAAAGCAGGTGAGGGAAGAAACATAGTTACATTGTCATCAAAGGCTTCATATAGTACCGACCGAAAGCAGGTGAGGGAAGAAACATTGTCAATGTCATCAAGGATCTCATACACAACGGACATGAAACTGGTGTAGGAACAAACAAACATGGTCTCCAAGGGCCTCAAGGGACGAAGGACTAGTGAGGGATCAACACTTTTATCAACGGTCTCTTATGGTAGGGGACAAAGTATCGGTGAGAGAACACATACTGTCATCAAGGGCGTCATAGTGTATCGATAGAGAATCCAAGAGAGAACTGATGAGGGATTGATTGAACGTTGTCATCAAGGGCCTTATATAAATGGGGAGGGAGCAAACAAACATTGACACCAAGGGCATCAGATGGCACAGACTGGGACGTTGAGCTTTCCAACAAACGAACCAATTTTTGAATGGGCGTTTTCGAAAAGAAGACATTAATGCTACAGAAGTCGCAGGCACAGAAACCACCAACGGTTTTATCAGAGAGACTTGTAAAGTCTGAATAATGTTCGTGCTGCTACACAGAGAATGAGTGGGGACATTCAGTTTTAGCTGGTCAAATTAAAATGTACTGACACAGCCCAAACCCAAGGGGAAGGTAGTCGGACAAATAAAGTTGCCTGATAGTGGGACAGAACCTGGACCACTTGATTTGGACCCGACCGCCCTACCATTTAAGCCACCCCCACCTAGTTTTCTATGATGGAATTATTAAAATAAAGAGAAAAGAGGAATATGTTTTCCATGGGAGTGAGTTGCATCGTAACTTTTGAATTAATGCATGTACTCTTTTCTCTCTTTAAGAAAAGAGATTAAGTCTTCATTTGGAGTGACTTGCAACTCTTGGATCAGTAAATCTACTCATTTTTGTAAAGTCTACTCACTTGGGAATTCCTCCTCTGGTGCAGGTGGGCACTCCGCAGTACAGGTCGCGTCCACGACGCAGCTGGTGCCATCGAAGGCTTGCCCTGAGGGGCAGCACGTCCCGTTCGAGTGCGGGAAGAAGCCGATGCACTCCCAGTAGGCGTTGCAGGAGATGTCATATTGGCGCACGTCTCCCTCTGCCAGAGTACTGCATGGGTCTGGGGATGGGGAATAGCAAAATAAGTTCGGCAAAGGCCACTTGAGCGCATAATTATGGTTCGGGATTAGTGTTAACGTTGTTGTTTTTAAGTTTACAAGTTATGAAACCTTCGCATCGAACTTTTCAAGGTCAGCAAAGGAGACACGATCCCGGATGGTTTCAAAAGATTAAAAAAAAATGATAATATAGAAACACCGTAACATTTTAAATGCAACGAGTTTAAGTGAAGAGCAAGAGAAAGTGTCACGTGAGGGAGTGTAGTAAGGATTGCACCAATGAAGAGATCGAGGGAAAGCAAAAAAAACAACAACAACAAAAACATACCATAAATATGATCGATTTTTAATTCGCTGAATTTCTAATTCAATTTTTATTAAGCCTATTCACTTGTCAATTTTCCATCCATTCATTGTGGTACTTGCTAAACCAATACTCACCATTTGGTGCCGTGACAGGCTCAGAACAAGTCTCCAGGTCATTGTTCCACAGAGTGCCAAACTTGCAGAACTGCCTTGTGTAGGATACTATACTTGAATTTTGGTAGCACTACAAAAAAAAGAGAAAGGAAACATTGTTGTAGGTGCATAGAGGTGAGTTTCTAGATCAAAGTACAAACTGATGTTCGGTGATTATTGTAGTAATAAAAGATACATCTCCTTTCCTTATACGCATACTTACATTCAGCGATCCGAATAATAATCAAAGATCCCCATCCACCCCAAACACAACTTTGAGAAGTATTTAACAATCTTGGTACCGTTGTTCTGATTTTTCAATCCAAAGCCTGCTAGGCATTGAAAGTATCAATTTAGCACACACACACAAAAAAAGACCAAAATATCTTAAATTGTACACATACTGTAGATGGTCATCATCAATACTTATGTTTTACTTTCGTTGCTTTTATACGAAATGATATCCACTGTATAAATAATTTTTAGTAGTGTGAGAATTTAACTTTCTAGGTTGTTTTTTTTTTACTTTTATATTTAAAAAAATATAAACAGGTACTGGTTTTTTTACGCTCTAATCACACCTGTATAAATTTAGCTTCATCATCAGGATCGGTCACGTGAGCGATGGAATTGAGGACTCCTAGTGCGGAACAGGGAGCTAAAGCCAGGGACATAGAAATAACGAAAGTAAACTTGGTTAGAAATCATATTTTTTTCCTTTGGTGAACATATATAATTTATAAATCATTACTTTGAAAGTGTGTCTTGTGATATCATTTAAACAAATAAGATACCCCTATATACACAATGATAAACAGTACGAATCAACACTATATAGTAGATAATTATTTTTGTGCTGCCTTGATTTTTCCTCTCGTCCTACCACGATACAAAAACGATGAAGAGAAAATGTATGAAAACATTGACAACAGCATGCTTAATAATATTTGTGCTTTATCATAAACCTCACAATCCTAAAAGAGAAGAAAAGCAGATGAACAAACCCAAAAACCGATAAGAAAAAAAGAGAGAGAAAAGACGAACACGGTTATAACATTAAACTATTAATTCACCAAAGGGTTCCGACGTTGCGCTTGGCGTTATGGAAGCAGAAACTGTATCTGGTAACGAGAAAATTGGTAAAATAAAATGATAAATATAAAATTGTGCATGGTCTTGAAACAATAAGAGTCGGAATTATAACTGTTTCAATTTTAAAGTTCAAACATAAAACATATCATCAATACTGTAATTTAATACCTCATTATATTCAATATAGTGGGAGTCAATAAACATAGCCCCAGTGACTATTAAATGTACCGCGAACCAAGAAAAGCAACACAAAAAAAACAACAACACAAAAAAACAACAACAACAACAACAAACAAACAAAAAGCCGAGTATAAGACAGCAATTAGATATCAGCCAGTGATCAATCAGCTACCAACCAGCCAGTGATTCAGTTAAACAGACATAGATGGAGAGAGAGAGAGAGAGAGAGAGAGAGAGAGAGAGAGAGAGAGAGAGACAGAAAGGTAATAGCATATAGGTACATAGATGGACTAGATGATCATAAGGACAGGCAGAAAGACATATGTGTCTGTGGATAATAAAAAAGAGATAATTAAGACAGACAGTTTGACAGACATAAGACAGACAGTTTGACAGAAATAAGACAGTTGGATATAGATCATTGATATTCATCTATCGGAAAAAAAAAACAGTTAATAGATACAAGGTGGAAATAGAATATACTTTAGCGATTTCATTATAATCTACTTCACTCACCCAAGGTCTTTATAATCATTATTATGCAGATCTCTACACTGCGTTATATTGCCATACTATGTATAGTTAATTTATTTCTAAAGGCTAACCATGGTTGCAGGAGTTCCGAAGTCCAATCATCATCCGATAATGGTATTTGGCTGTACAGAGCTGACATCTCTATGATTAGATTCTTTGTGAAACACGGGACTTCAAACTAATAACAGATAACTAAAAGCTACACTATTTGGACAATTTTGCGGCCCAAATTGGAAATATCGTCTTCAATGATTAGCTCAACCAATGATCCAAAGTATATATAGTTGTATTAGAGTCATCATGTCCATGCTACCGACAAATAAAACATTCTAAATAATGATGCCATTAAGTAATTGTAAAATAATACGTTACTTACTCGGTGCAGGCGTGGCTGTGGTGGTGGCGATGGTTGGTTGAACAGTTGTTATCATGTCTGGTAACGATAGAAAAAGGGTGAAATTTTTTTACATGTATTCATGAAATAGTGCAGTGCTAGAGAGTGCTAACAGAGGCTGTACAATACACAGCGTCTGGTGCTGCAGCAAAAGAGACGATACTCACAGCAAGTTGATTGACTGACAAAAAAAACACACACACACACAACAACACACACAACAAACCCCAAAACACATCCGTTTATTCCGCAAATACTCATTGAAATTTAAGATGGCTCGTACATACAAAACTTTTACCGAAAAACAAATTTTGAGACTGTTTTTGCTCTTTACGAACATATTCTAGTATATTAAATCAATTTAGGTTAGAAGTCGTTTCAAAATACACAATTTTCCTCCTGGACTACCGTCTTTCCCGTAAAAGAATTTAAACTGTATAAAGATGTATCGATCATCGATATGCTTATACCAGAAGTGCTCAGTAAAAGTCAAAATTTGTAAGGCAGTAATTTTAGATAATATAATTATTGCTTAAAACATAAATTTCGAGAGAAAGAACCTGACAGGCAGTACATGCAGCACCGCCCCACCCCAACGGTCAGACATCACAGTCAGACAGGACCCAAGCGATTTGGGACGATGCTGTATGAGAGTGTGTGGCAAGGATATGATTGAATTAACACATACACATAACTATGACAACTCACTGGGGCACACGAGAGACGTGATTGAATCCACCAGGTTTATCAGGGTAGAATCACTGCCTGTGCGACGCCAAGAACCCCCGTTAGTGGCTAGCAAACTGAGCTCCAAGTCCGAGACAGAGATCCCTGAAGCGAACGCCACCGGTACCACGTTGACGAGGACAAGCCTGGCCCTACCAGCTTGGAGCTTAATGCACAATAAGGAAAGTATATACAATGTTTATAAAATAGTAGTATTTCCATCTCTCAGAATGCTTAGCATGGGGTATCGGCACGATTTCTTGAATTAAATCATTATCCAATGGCGAAGAAGCTGAAGATATTGCATGTGAATTCCGAAAAGTGATGTAATAATACAATTTCACATTTTTGTTAAAGCACTCAGAGAGTTAATACTAGCTAACATCACACACTTCTGTGACATCTAACTCTTTCCTGCTAGAACTAGTAGAGACAGGGAAGTGTCGCTCCAGTCACTGCCCACTCTACTGGTTCTGTCGGTATCAGAACTGTTACAAATACTCTATGAGTCTGTCTGGCGACCGTCAGGTGGACTCTGAGTTGCGCTGGCCAACGAGTCAGTGTGGCGTGCTACACCGGCTTGGTCCCGGATATTCCATTCTGAGGTCCCCATGCCGTGCATGATCTTATTTGCGAGCTAGGAGACTTTAAACTACGAGACATTGGATTGTAAGTTCAACGTTGTAGTAACATTAAGACTCGACTTAAGATATAAGGAAAGGAAGGCTTACAAGAGGCACCTTCTATGGACATTTTTAAACGCATGCTAAAGTCCTACCTTTTAGATGATTGAAATTGAACCTGTGAATGTTGTAAATACCTCAAAAGATCCCTTGTGGCGTTTGAATGTAATAATTATTGTATTGAGTTAATATTATATGTTATTTTTTTTCTTTTGTAAGTTTGATAAAGGAAACTGTTAAGCACATTGAGCATAGTAGTTCATGGAAGTACGCTATATAAATGCAATATATAATTTTATTTATTATTATAATGACTATATTTATATAGACCACCAAAGATGTTATAGTGTAAGTCTAAGCAGTGCGCTTACCACAGCCTGAATGGCGTCGGATGGTCTCGAGTCGAGCAGGAAGATGATGTGCCTGGTGGCGCCGAGACGAGAGTTGGCGAGCAGCAGGTCGATGGACGTCTGGAGCCCGGCCGCAAGGTTGTCACTGGAGAACTCGGGCACGATGGAATCCAGGGCGTTGTTCAGCACAGTCTGTGAAACAAAAAAGACCGTCAGAACAAGAAGTAAGTTTGGAATGATTGCTTTTTCAGGCATTTAACTTGGGCACGGATAACTGAATTTTAAAGCTTTTCCGTGGATTGATTGCAACAGCTATATAGATAAAGTCCATTGATGATAAGGCCGACAGCCCGCTAATGCTGCTGTGAACTTAGTGACGAAAAATACATAATTATGTGGGCGAGAGAGCAAAAAAGAGAGACAGAGGAAGAGAGAGAGAGAGAGAGAGAGAGAGAGAGAGAGAGAGAGAGAGAGAGAGAGAGAGAGAGAGAGAGAGAGAGAGACAGACAGACAGACAGACAGACAGACAGACAGACAGACAGACAGACAGACAGATAGAGAGACAAAGAGATAGACAGAGAGAGAGAGAGAGATACAGAGAGATGGCTGGTGGTGAAAACCCTCGTTGCCCAATCTTTTACAGGCGTAAAAAGGCTAGCTTTTGACCAACGAGCGCTCTGTTATTTTTTTAATCCACATTTGTCTTACCCTGTCGCTGGTCAATGGGGCTAGCACCCTGCCTGTGCTGCTGTGGGCGACTATAGCCATGTTGATGTTATCTGCGTCAAGCAGTGAGTTCTCCACATAGTACTTTGCCAGCTCAATCTGGCCAGGGGCGACCACATCCCCAGGCTGTCTCCTGGTACTGGCAGAATCGTCAATAGCGATGACAACATCGGCGAGGCCAAAGCACGCTAAACCAATCAAGAAGAGAGAGAATACACAACTCAGTTTGAAACAAAATCACAATTAAAATAATCACCTGACTACGCTCTTACCTTTATTAGTTACCTTTCTCCGGCTTTTTTTTTCGTTTTTTTATTTTTACCTTGAAAAATTACATAAGCACTGTTGTCGTGCTCTTACTTATACACATTTCAATTAAAGTGAAATTCCTTCATAACACAAATTTCTTACGTTTTTGAAAATAACATGGAAGAACATACGAAAAACGAACACCACAGCTTTTCTAGTAAAATGTCAATAACAATAAGCAATAGACATGATGACATAGAAACTAAGCAACACAGCGTCCTAGATATATGGGCTCACTTGGCGGGCTTCGCGTAGGAGTTGTTGCTGTATTTACTGAAGTTGAGGATAGTGTGGAAATCTCTGGCGTTGTAACGGCACCTGTCGTGGCATCTGTATCAGGTGATGTTCCAGGTGTTGATGGAGTCTCCGTTGACTGCTCAGAAGTTGTAGTGCCTGTCTCAGATGGTGTCGTCTGCGTTGTAGCAGGTACAGTCGGTGTTGGTCCTTGAACTTTAATGAGAAAAATTACAATTAGAGAAGCTCTTGAAATACAAATAACATAGAGGCAAGCTAAATGAACGGCGAAAATATTGCTATGTAACAAATGAAGTATTTTCGATAAAATCTTAACCGAGGAAAGAATAACTTTATTAAATACAGCCTCAGAAGTTGAACGAACACCAAGGCCATAATCATGGGTATTTACATTTGGCGGGAAAAATATTTGTTTAAAAATCAATGCTAACAGATACAAAACATGGAAAACAATCACCAGAACAGGGAAAAGAACAACAAAAATAACAACAACAAATAAACAACGCGAAAAACAACAACATATAGGAAGACTAATAATAATAATAATAATAATAATAATAATAATAATAATAATAATAATAATAATACAAATTATCTCAAGTGATGGAGGGTTAGGTTCGTGGTTCGAATCCCACGATCGGTCAATAAATTGTTTGTCCAATTTTGACCCCTAAAGGGTAGGTCGGTGTCAATATAATGTGACCGGCTGAGAAAGGCTCGCGCAGATGAATAAGAATACATCTTTTAAAAACTTTGTTATAACTCACAAAAAATAATTAAATACAAAACAAATCAACTATTATAGACATTTACCTTTTAACTTAAATTGTATTAACAATAAAAACCAACATTTCGCTAACAACATTATTACTCCAATAACTACAAATAACTTACGAAAGTGGTAAAGGGAGTTAGGGTCCCTGCGTCGACCAACAGGATGGTAAACTTTGCAGCCCCCGATCTGCCCGAGCCAATGTGAAGGTCTGTGGACGTTGAGAGAGCTGCGCCAGTGTTACTGATGGAGTACTCTGGTGTGAACGTCAAGGACTGGCGTAGTGAGGTCTGTTGGAAGGAAGCATTCAGAAACAAATCAACTCAACCCATACAGTTCGACTCAGATGTACACACATTCCCTCACCACTCTCACCCTAAATAATCAACAAACAACCGTCAAAACAAAAACAATACACCCCTCAAGGAAAAAAAACAATTAAAAAAAAACATGTTTGTTCTGTATAAGCTGACATGAAAAAACGTTTTTATACGAACGAAAATAACGGTAAGATCTTAGTTTACCTTTCATAATAACACATTAGAAACAAGCAGAATCAAAGCGCACCAAAACTGTTGAAACCATGCATTCATTTTTCATATATCAAATTAAAAAAGACAAAACCTCTAGAAAACTTACTGCGTCATCGGAAAACCCCGAAAGCACCCTACCGGTGCCGCTGTGTGCTATGAGAGCAATGTTGATGTTGGCGGAATTCAGCAGCGAGTTTTGAATGTAGTACTCTGCCAGGTCGAGCTGTCCCGGCGCCACCTGAGTCCCTCCCCCGGGGGCGTCTCTCTGGGTGCTCGAGGAGTCGTCGATGGCGATGACAATGTCGGCAAATCCCTGGCAAGCTGATGATGAGTCACAGATTATATGACTGAGGTATGAAAGTATCTTTTTTTTTGTAAATATCGAAAGAAACTATGAGCTTCAAACCTAGGCAGTGTTATGCACAGCTTATTACATTCCTACAAATAGTGTGTTATCAGCCGTTCAATTTGCACTAAGAGACTGCTTATTTATTTTGTACAGATTATCTTTTTTATGCAGCGTTTATTTCAAATGATTAACAATCACAAGGAAAGAGTAAAATTAATAGCAGGAAATATGATTTAAATCCCTTGTTCTTCGTGTTACAATCATACTTAACAATATTTATGGATTATTATGTGTTTTTTAATTAAAAGCAATACAATACATTTCTAAATTTGAGAAAACGCATCGTTTGAAGTGTTTGATCAATGTATTGCCATTGTATTGTTCACATTATTAATCGACTTCATTTTTTGAAATACTATGACTAAAATCAGTATAGCTTATGCAAACGCTTTGGCAATGTTACCTCCTATCCCTACAGTTGTCAGTTCAGTGCTTGACAACGTTATTCCAGTCGTAGCACCGGTTGAAGCAACAGTTGGGGCATCAGTTGTGGTAGTAGTCGCGGCATCTGTTGTGGTAGTAGTCGGAGCTTCAGTTGTGGTAGTAGTCGGAGCTTCAGTTGTGGTAGTAGTCGGAGGTTCAGTTGTGGTAGTAGTCGGAGCTTCAGTTGTGGTAGTAGTCGGGGTATCAGTTGGGGTAGTAGTCGGAGCTTCAGTTATGGTAGTAGTCGGGGCATCGGTTGTGGTAGTAGTCGGGGCATTGGTTGTGGTAGTAGTTGGGGCATCGGTTGGGGCATCTGTAGGGGCATCGGTTGTTGCAGTAGTTGTTGTACCAGTTGTTGCACCAGCTGTAACTCCAGTTGGGGCACTAGTTGGTATGACTGATGACAATTCAGATGGGTTGTGTTATTAATACGTTCAATTACTTATGAATATCCGCCATAGAATATGAGGGTAGCTGTACATTTTTGTCATGGAATAAACGAGGAAAGAATAGAAGTAGTATAACAAATCTGGGTTAAAGTGAGTAAGTTTAGTTATTTTGAAAAAGTTTAAAGCTAAAAGATGTTGTAAAAGGACATGAAACACCACTAGGGTTAAAAAGCTCATGGCTAATTATTCATGTACTTTGTTTAGCTATGAAATTAGATGCAGAATTTATAAAATCTTCACATATCTTGGTAAGAAAAGGAATGGATTGTGAACCTTTTATGGTGTGAGAAATTAAAAAGAAAAAAACATTACAAGTTACAAAAAAGATGTATGGTTTAACAGTTTATATTGATTACACTGCTCTCACAAACAGCCTGCAAAGTAGCATCAAGTAATTTATATTGCTCTTTGTAATGTTGTAGAATGAATAATTATATTACAATTGTTAAATTGTTAAATAAATGTCTGTCTCATAGCTATTGAATTGAGTCAACCATGATGTGGCGATGAATCTAGTACGATGTTTTCACAATTCAGTACCCGATACAACAAGCAATTAAAATTCACATTTGTAATGCCATAAACATATAAAACAAAAACCACATTGAGACAAAGTTATTGTGTCATGTGCTAATTTGCCACAGGAATTTTTTTAAACTTCAAACACAAGAGCAATCATTGAATATAGATATTAGGACGCGCTAATGATTTAAAAAAAAAAAAAAAAACAATGTCGCAATACAATATTGCTATGCTATACCTGGACAGATAACGGCAGTTATAGAGTCGACTAGATTGACAAGCTCGGAGTCGCTCATGACGGTAAGGAAAGCACCGTTGTTGGCTCCCAGAAGACTGAGCTCCAGGTTGGACACAGGGATACTCCCCCCGTCACCAAAGCCAATAGGCATGACGTACACACCGCTGTTTCTGGCACGGCTTGCTTGAGACTGTTAGGGACAGTGAAAGAGAAAGTGTGTCCAATAATGAAAGATGTTTAAGATATTCGTCAGAATTGCTTCATATTACACTAGAGAAAGTATTGTTAATGCACACAGGGATGGTTACCACTATATCAGTTTCTATTCAACCTCACCTTGAGATCGATAATTTAGCGAGAAATACTTTTTAACCTGACAAATGAGGCATGATTTGTGACATGATTCCTTCGTTGCTAGAATTTAATTATATGTAGTTAAATCACTTTTTGAAAAACCTATTTTTGTGTTCCAAAAAAGCCACTTACAAAAGTCGTGAAAGGAGTATTGGTGCCCGAATCTAACAAGAGAATGGTGAACTTTGCAACTCCCGATCTGCCTGACCCAAGGTGAAGGTCTGTAGAAGCCGACAAGGCTGCGCCAGTGTTACTGCTGGAGTACTCCGGGTTGAACGTCAAGGCGGCATTCAGAGTTGTCTGTTGATAGTGCACAAATACAAGATATCTTTAATTCAGACCAGGTTGAGCATTGGGCTGCTTGGATTTTAAACATCATGAAATGCGACGTTGCTCTTCTCTTAGAAGATAATACAATTTGGAAAGAAGGAAAACCGCCAAGAAAATGACGGGTAAAAAGTGAAAAAGAAGTATTGTGCAAACTGTCATTTTTTCTGAGTTAACTATTTATTTTTTTCCTTGGAATAAGAATAAGTCCATGTATAGTGCTAGTTAGAAATGACATGGGTTGTTTGATCTAAACGATTATACTAATAAATATTCTTGTTTTTATTAATTTCTGAGACACCGGCGTGTCATTTTATGATCAGGATTATATTATGAAGAAAGGTTATAAAACTGATGGATTAAAAAACAAATAAGTCAAAAAGTATACACAAATGAACAGAAATGAACAAATGAACAGAAACACACACACATATACACATAAATTACAACGGAAACAAACTTGAGGGAAAAAAGAAACAGCAAACCTATACACAGATTCTCGAAAAAAACAAAACAACAACAAACAAACAACAAAACAACCGTATTATACCTAGCTTTTAACGTGGCAAATTCTGTATGCTTATATATGGTGGTTATTGGCCAAGGAGACGTGTATACAATAATTATAATATAGTTATAATAATGTTCCCTTATACTGTAGTTATAATAATTTTCCCTTATAGTTATTATAATTTCTCGTTATAGTTATAATAATTTCCCCTTATTATAGATAACACTTTTTAACTTATTATAGACAGCACTAAGTCTTTTTTTTTAATGCAATTGAAAAAAATAATGATAAGAACAGACTATTGCATACATTAGAAGAACAGCATCATATAATGAGGGTGATGTACCTTTCAGACTCAAAACTATGTAGAGATTAAAAAAAAAAAACCAGATTTATTCTCTTTGGAAATCTTGTTATTATTTTATCTGTAATGTTACTTTTTTGAAAAAGGTAACTGTCGAAATAACAAAAGCAACAAAAACAAAAACAAACCTGAATGATGATTTCCTGTCTCTTTGAAGTAAAGAGGAAATTCGCTGTCTTTACAATCTTGATAAAATAGCAATACGATTTTAATACGATATTTGCCTTTAGTAAAACTAGCATTTTATAAAGAATCTACAAATCCTTTTTCGATACATGTAGTACTAAACCTTCTACTGTAATGTTCACAGGTTGCATTGACATTACGTTTTAATTGTGGCTGGAAAAGCCACATATTAACGCAAACCAATACTTCCAAAACATCAAAAACACTTACGGAGTCATCGGAAAACCCCGAAAGCACCCTGCCTGTGCTGCTGTGTGCTATGAGCCCAATGTTGATGTTGGCAGAATTCAGCAGCGAGTTTTGAATGTAGTACCGTGCCAGGTCGAGCTGTCCCGGCGCCACCTCAGTCCCTCCCCCTGGGGCGTCTCTCTGGGTGCTCAGGGAGTCGTCGATGGCGATGACAATGTCGGCAAATCCCTGGCAAGCTGGTGATGAGATACAGGTTGTATAGTATGACAGAGGTTTGGAAGTACCCATAACTACTTTAAAGTCAATATTTATAGATACTGTTTATGTACCGAGGTTTGGAGGAATTCAGTACCCATGTATGGGGGGGGGGGGGGGGGAGGGATACCTATGGCCATTAAGTCTAGCTACCGTTTCGATATTGATGTACCCATATCTATTCCCTGTTCTCTATTCCTTTTGTTACTTCCGACCCACATGCCCACAGATTTTGGTCTGTTTAGATAAGGCCTATACACAAATCTGAATATATATATATATATATATATATATCTGCCAACACAATTACTATATCGTTCATGTTTTGTAGAAAGTAACGTTTTCATGCACGTTTTCAAAATTATTTAAACTATGTTTGCTAACAATTAAAACTTTCTACACTCGTTATTGTTATCTATAGCAATCAGTCACCAGACATATCGTATAATTCTGCCATAACTATAATTTCAAGGCAATTGCTAACTTACTATTCGTTAATTGCTCACGATGAAAGTAAAAATCATAAAAAGATTTAACTTCACATTTGTTTAATAAAATCGGATAACTATGTATACATCAAAATACTTGTCATAAAGAATATAATGAGTGAAGTTCTTGAAGATGAGAACCTGTTAGGCAAAAGCTGTTATTATAACACTGTCGCCTAACTTTACCAGCGGATCCTGAAGGCGCTTCTGTACTGGGCAGTGCAGTCGAGGCATCAGTTGGGGCATCTGTTGGGGCATCGGTTGGGGCAGCAGTCAAGGCATCAGTTGGGGCATCGGTTGGGGCATCGGTTGGGGCATCGGTTGGGGCAGCAGTCGAGGCATCAGTTGGGGCATCGGTTGGGGCATCCGTTGGGGCATCGGTTGGGGCATCGGTTGGGGCATCAGTTGGGGCATCAGTTGCACTTGTTATGGCCCCTGAGATTAAGATTGATTGGTTCAGTGACGCTGATATTTATTAAATGTTTCTGATCAAGCACATAAGACGAAGTTCAGAGATAATTACATTATCACAAAATTTGAAAAAAAAGAAGATATATTGAAATTATTTTTAAAAAATCAGACACAAATGGATAATAATAGAAGTGAAAATGCAGAAAAAAGACACCAAAATATCATAACTGATACTAAAGATAAATCTAACTAGGTCGCAATTTAAAATTTTTGGCCATATTGGGTAATAAAAACATCTCCGTTCTAAAAGAGCAAATAATGAAATGTTTAACTATAGTCATATGAAATCAATAGAAGTATGTTAAATCCAAGCAAGTGTTAATATTCTCTTCCAAGAGAAAGACAATGAGGCACATTTTCGTGCTCTGATAATTCGGCAAAGCTCATAAAAAAGGCAAATTACTTTACCTGGACAGACAACGGCAGTTATAGAGTCGACTAGATTGACAAGCTCGGAGTCGCTCATGACGGTAAGGAAAGCGCCATTGTTGGCTCCCAGAAGGCCGAGCTCCAAGTTGGACACGGGGATACTTCCACCGTCACCAAAGCCAATAGGCATGACGTACACACCGCTGTTTCTGGCACGGCTTGCTTGAGACTGTTAGAGAGAAGAGATTTTTTGTCCAATAAAGAAAAAAAAAATGGTCAGATGTTTATCAGAATTTTTCCTGTCTTACTCGGGGGTAGGTATAACTTGCATAAAAGCGGATAGTCACGGAGATATCAATGTCTATTTGATATTATCTGTAGGGCAATAATTTGAAAGAAAACTATTTTAGCTTAAAGAAAAACTACACACGAGAGGCATGAATCGTCACACGATTTTTTTCCATCAGAATTTTTGTAAGTGTATGCCCAATCACGTTTTATGTATGTGTTCCACCAAAATAAAAAAAAGAAGTAGAAATAGCTTACAAAAGTAGTGAAAGGAGTATTCGTGCCCGAATCTAACAAGAGAATGGTGAACTTTGCTGCTCCCGATCTGCCTGACCCAAGGTGAAGATCTGTAGAAGCCGACAAGGCTGCGCCAGTGTTACTGCTGGAGTACTCCGGGTTGAACGTCAAGGCGGCATTCAGAGTTGTCTGTTGATAAAACAAGAGCACATGATATTTTAAGCACAGATCAGCTTGACTATTGAGCTTAAGGAGTTTTTCTTAATATTTCTGAGAGCTAAAAAATTACTTTATGGATCAGGAGTACGATGATTTCAAACTAAACGATAGGCTTTGATATAAAAAAGACAGAGCACTCAATCAAAAGATAACATGAACAAAAAAAAATAAATCATAACTAAACACATATTTAAAGAAATAGAAACTACAAAGATAAAGAGATACACAAAAAGATACAAGCCACTTGTGATAGGCCAACAATATTCCTTTGAAAGATGTAAAGAACAATGAACTTCACACTTTATTTGAAAGACCTGCCGCATATGAAAAAATGGAGGAAATAAAAAAATACCCACTAAACAAACAACACCAAACTAAATTAATGTAAATATAAATCAATTTCGAGTTGGCCCTCATATGAAGACATACAGTAGTATTTTCTTTTTGATTGCCTTGCTTTTATTGTAGTCGTGCTTTTGCTTATTAGAAATGAAATCTTATTTAAAAATTGTCTAAATGAGAAATGAGCGGCATAATGATTTTCTGCCTCTTTTTGGTAAAAAGTAAGTTTACAATCTTGAAAAATGATGTTTCACTGTGGTGAACTTGCATTCAAAAATAGATTTATACTTATTTTCTAGATTTCGATCCATATGCATATGAAACGTATGATAAATGTTTGATACATAGTACAAATTTATATTGAATGTTAAATACACCTGAAAACGGCGCTGGTTAATGAAAATCATTATAAAAGTCAATTATACACTTACGGAGTCATCGGAAAACCCCGAAAGCACCCTGCCTGTGCTGCTGTGTGCTACGAGAGCAATGTTGATGTTGGCGGAATTCAGCAGCGAGTTTTGAATGTAGTACCGTGCCAGGTCGAGCTGTCCCGGCGCCACCTCTGTCCCTCCCCCGGAGGCGTCTCTCTGGGTGCTCAGGGAGTCGTCGATGGCGATGACAATGTCGGCGAATCCCTGGCAAGCTGGTGATGAGATACAGGTTGTATAGTATGACAGAGGTTTGGAAGTACCCATAACTACTTTAAAGTCAATATTTTTAGGATTGTCCATACTGTTTACAAATTTAAGAATAAGGAAAAACCAGTGAGTTTTTAACCTTTAACTAATCATTTATTGCTCACATTGAACTTACATTGATTTTGTATTTTTTTCAATAGCTCTAATTCTCCATATAGCTAATACTGTGATAGTTTGTTGAATAGTAAAACATTTTTAAAAATGTAACCATTCGCCAAATATGAAAACGATTTAGCTACGTTAAATTTATTCTAGGAATGTTAACATTGTTTCCTTTTTCCTTCTATTTGTGTCGAGGTATACGTTGAATAGGGAGAGTAACAGACAATAGATATTATACACTTATTTGTGCAACTTTACCAGGTGATATTGAACTCCCCATTGTAACTGGTACTGCAGTAGATATTTCTGGTCCTGAAGTTGTTGTTGTACTTGGCAGCGCAGTAGATATTGCTGGTCCTAAAGTTGTTGTTGTACTTGGCAGTGCAGTAGTTATTGCAACAGTTGGAGCATCGGTTGGGGCATCAGTTGGGGCCTCTGTTGTAGGCCTCTCTGTTACTGTTGTAGATATAGATGTTGTTGTAGCTACTGAAACGGTTGGTAATGCACCTGCAAAAATACATGAAATAAAGTTAGATACCTATTTTAATTCGCCATTAGCATTTAAATATTTCTCTTCTCTAAGTATTCATATTATCTCCATTTACATCATTGAATTAATTAAAAAATTAAAAATTTTCTGTAAAATATAGAGAGTAACCATACGGAGGCACGTCCAAAGTAAAATATGTGCGTATTAACGAAATTTGGTTATATGCATATTATAATCGTGGAAGCTTGATTGTTTTGATTCCTTTCATCACTAGGATGCGTGGTATTACTATAGATCTATGAATATAACAAGAAGGTTGCGCAAGGTTTGGTCCTAAATCCCATCTATGTATTTTTCCCACCAGGTTGAGCTGTTACTGGCCGAGTCATGTTTATCTGTGGTATCCCGTTTCCATTAAGCATTATTTTGGAGGATCGAGAAGACGCTAAACTTATAGGGCTTTGCATTCTCGTAGTTAAGATTCCTTTCAGCACTAGGATTATCTCGCCCTTTTTTCGTTGCTTTTTTTCATATCAATACCAATAATTAAGTGGTTCAAAACTATGCCCCGTTTTAGAGCGATGGAAATAGCCTCTCTCTCTTTCTGTCTCTGTCTCTGTCTGTCTGTCTGTCTGTCTCTCTCTGCCTCTCCTCTCTCTCTCTCTCTCTCTCTCTCTCTTTCTTTCTCTCTCTATCTTTCTATCTTTCTCTCTCTCTTTCTCTCCCTCTGTCTTTCTTTATTTCTCTTCCTCTCGATCCATCGATTAAGCTTTTATCATTATGAGTATTACATTTTATCTGTTCAGGTGGACCCTCTTCGTGCTCTAATTTTACTAGAAATGCATCTAGAACCTGCTTATGAAATGTTACGTTCCGTGTTACAGACGCATTAAACTTTGTAAGGGGGGCGCGGTGATCCTTTTTTCTCTCTCTTTCTCGTTTTGTCTGACTGTCTCTCTCTGTCTTAGATATTGCTGGTCCTAAAGTTGTTGTTGTACTTGGCAGTGCAGTAGTTATTGCAACAGTTGGAGCATCGGTTGGGGCATCAGTTGGGGCCTCTGTTGTAGGCCTCTCTGTTACTGTTGTAGATATAGATGTTGTTGTAGCTACTGAAACGGTTGGTAATGCACCTGCAAAAATACATGAAATAAAGTTAGATACCTATTTTAATTCGCCATTAGCATTTAAATATTTCTCTTCTCTAAGTATTCATATTATCTCCATTTACATCATTGAATTAATTAAAAAATTAAAAATTTTCTGTAAAATATAGAGAGTAACCATACGGAGGCACGTCCAAAGTAAAATATGTGCGTATTAACGAAATTTGGTTATATGCATATTATAATCGTGGAAGCTTGATTGTTTTGATTCCTTTCATCACTAGGATGCGTGGTATTACTATAGATCTATGAATATAACAAGAAGGTTGCGCAAGGTTTGGTCCTAAATCCCATCTATGTATTTTTCCCACCAGGTTGAGCTGTTACTGGCCGAGTCATGTTTATCTGTGGTATCCCGTTTCCATTAAGCATTATTTTGGAGGATCGAGAAGACGCTAAACTTATAGGGCTTTGCATTCTCGTAGTTAAGATTCCTTTCAGCACTAGGATTATCTCGCACTTTTTTCGTTGCTTTTTTTCTACATCAATACAAATAATTATGACGTTCAAAACTAGGCTCCGTTTTAGAGCGATGAGAATAGTCTCTCTTTCTCTATCCCCCTCTCTTTCTCTCGATCTCTCTCTATCTCTCTCTCTCTCTCTGCCTCTCTCTCTCTCTCTCTGCCTGTCTGTCTGTCTGTCTGTCTGTCTCACATGCGTTTGGTCTATTGATGTGGCAGTCCTATGTTTTATAAGGTTTTTCGTCTAGGTTGTTTCTCTTTTATCAGTGTCCTTCTCGTACCAGGGCATACAATCGCAGTGATAGTGTCCACCAGGTTGATGAGACCAGAGTCATCCGAGACGGTGAGGTAAGCGTTGTTGTTCGCGCCGAGAAGACCAAGCTCCAGGTTGGACACAGGGATACTCCCACCTTCACCGAACGCAAGAGGCATGACGTACACACCGCTGCTTCTGGCACGACTCGCTTGGGACTGTTAGAGGGTACACAACTGGCCCCGTTAGTGTAGATATGGTGTAATGGAAAGGGTCAAAACAGGTGGTAATATCTAAACAACACTGCAATATAATCTGAACTTAACAATTTATTGAAAACTTTAAAAGGATGGTTATATAGGAAGGAAAAAAAACGACAACTGAAAAATTACTTTTTTGTCACTAGTATAATATAATAAAGATGTGTTCCTTTTGAAGTTAAAAAGTGTGATTGTTCAAGATAAACCTACGAAAGTAGTAAACGGAGTGTTTGTGCCCGCGTCTAACAAGAGAATGGTGAACTTGGCAACTCCCGATCTGCCTGATCCAAGGTGAAGATCTGTAGAAGCCGACAAGGCTGCGCCAGTGTTACTGCTGGAGTACTCCGGGTTGAAAGTCAAGGCGGCATTCAGAGTTGTCTGTTGATAGAACACAAGCAACAGTAAGGGCCTAGGTGATCATCTTATGATGTGTTTCATTGCTTGAAAAAAGAAAAATTAAACACTTGCAGTTATTGCTGACTGATACAATTTCGAGAATTGTTCTGAGCAAAACCAGTCATATCTTTCCCATAAATAAGTTTCAGCATACAAGGAGTCATAGAAACTGCAGTGTAAAGAAACATAGAGAACACTTACGGAGTCATTGGAAAACCCCGAAAGCACCCTGCCTGTGCTGCTGTGTGCTACGAGCCCAATGTTGATGTTGGCGGAATTCAGCAGCGAGTTTTGAATGTAGTACCGTGCCAGGTCGAGCTGTCCCGGCGCCACCTCAGTCCCTCCCCCGGATGCGTCTCTCTGGGTGCTCGAGGAGTCGTCGATGGCGATGACAATGTCGGCATATCCCTGGCAAGCTGTGCGCCAACACGTAAGGAAAAAGAAGAGAAAACACCAAGTAATCAGAAAAGGCTGCAGTTTGATTATTATGTTTTGTTGGAAAGACTAGAATAAACAAATCAAACAAATACAACCTTACTTGAAATAATCAAACACGACACATATTAAAGACTCACCGTAGTTGAAGGATTGATCATATTTTCTTATAGCGAGATTACAACAACAACAAAAACTAACATGTAATTGTACTGTATTTTCATTTATTTTTATATTTACAAATATAGTAAAAAGCACCCCATACACATTTACAAATTGAAAACAGAGAAAGATATAATTATGATGGCAACACAACAAAATGGACAGATTTAAAGCTAGGTGAATCCCTTCAAAAGGCTGGAAACAAAGAAAGATGGAGAAAAATGGTTTCCCAATCATCCTTGGTGCCCCAACGATCATCTAGGCCGAGGGATAAGTAAAAAGAAGTGAAGTTCTCAAGTCCGTCTAAACAGCATGATCATCGAATTTGGAGATTTTTGTATTTGATTTTTCTAAAGTGTATTTTACAGTCACGGATTATGTTTGTAGAGATTAAAGCAACATCTTCTAAAGAATAAAATTCCTTTAGGCTGTATTGAATAACAATATGTAAGATATGGCAAACTATCTTCGTTGATAAATATTGTCACGTTTTTCAAAGACGCAGGAAAAGAGGACAAAAATAGTAACCAAAGACTTCTAAAGGACGTATTTCATCCTCTACTAGTTGAGTCGGTGTAGTATAATGTGACCATCTGAGACAGCAGTAGAGGTCTCCCCCGGCATCGTCTCTGTGTGGCAGCACATAAACTTGTCTGACGTTTGTCTTGGGGATTGTCCAAAATATAGCATATATAATGGTAACGCTGGACGCTAAACAACAAACACACATACAAAACAGTATCGCAGTCACCTGCTGGTCCTGTTAAAACTGGAGCATTCGTTACAGGAACTGTCGCCGGCACCGTGGGTGCTGCAGTTGTCGTAGGCTCTGTTGTAGGTAGGGTTGTAGTGGCTTCAGTCGTCGTTGCTTCTACTACAGGCACACTTATAGGGCCTGGAAACAATATTGGTTAAGGGAGGTTAAGAGATATATAACAAAACACATATAAAGGAAACCCCAAGAACAATAATTATTGCGCTTCAATTTTATAAACTCTCTAACAATGTAAGTAAGATGATTGATTATCTTTTTAAAGTCCATAATTATTTCTTGACTTTTAGACGATTAACTTTCAAATCTCTTGTGTTGTCCACCTCGCTGTTGCATTACCATTTTGGTGCATTCTATTATTTAGCTGTGGGCTGTGCGGGAGCTTTTGTGATAAATACTTATTCTCCAAGACTGCAACAATCAACACATAGTAAAAAACCGCCCTAATGAAAGACAAATTAAAAACTCCATGGAAGGATTGTTAACAAAGGATGAAGGAAAAATAACGGCTATAGAATAATATTTATTGTAAAAAAAAATTATAAAATTATTTATTTTTATAGATAAACGCTCCATTCTGGAATATTATCAAAAGCACATGACTTGTCGATTTTATGTTGTAACCAAATAAATAACCTTATTTTGTATTGTTCTTAAACTATAAACTCGTGGCGTTTTGTTAATTTAAAAGCCTCATATTAAAGCATTTTATGACAGTGAAAACATTGTGTTGTCCTACCTGGACATACAACATTTGTGATATCGTTGATAATATTTAGAAGGTCAGCATCGTTGTTTACTCTGATGAAGGCGTTTGAGTTGGCGCCAAGGAGACTGAGCTCTACGTTAGATACTGGCGCAGTGCCGCCATTGCCGAAAGCTATTGGGATCACGTAAATTCCATTACTGCGAGCACGAGATGCCTGGCCCTGGTGAAAGGAAGCATGGAACATTACAAAGCCACTAGAACTATATATTCAAGTAAAAAGGAGAAGGAAATCTTATAATGTTGTTATAGTAATATGAGTATTTTTGTAAATTTGCATTATATTCATTACTATGTGTCACAGAGTAGGCATATAGATGCATTGATAAAAGTATGTACTTTAATCAATCGTAAGGAGCGAATCATCGTGGGAACTGGCGGAAGCCTTAAAAGTAGCCTTCGAACGGCAATGTGCTTTTAGAAAGACTCTAACTTTAATCATTTGAAAATGAGCTTTTACGTGTAAGAGGAGAAAAGAACAACGAAAACAAAAACGATAATCGTAACCTATTGGTGTAATAATTCTGATGAAATTGTCTTTTACACCAATGTACAGCCAATACAATTGACATTAAAGTACCAACTAATGCACTGATGAAATTTAATGATAATCTGGACTAAATCTTGGTGTTATCTATTTTCCATTTTTTATCATGCGTCTGTCAGAACTTACAAAAGTCCCAAACGGGTTGCTGGTGCCTGCATCTAACAAGAGGATTGTGAACTTGGCGGCCCCGGAGCGGCTAGAGGTGAGGTGAAGATCAATGGCCGTGTCCAATGCTGCCCCCGTATCGCTGCTGCCGTACTCCGGAGTAAAGGTCAAGGACGCGTTAAGGGCTGTCTACAGAGTGAGAAAAAAAAACAAGACATTGACCTGTAATAGTCATAACAGCACAAGGGCACATTGAAAAATGGAGGGGCGGTCTTACAGACGAGAAGCAATAAAGTAATAAATGTATCCTGCTCATTCAGCACTAAACATATTCTTTTGTTAAGGCCTAAAAACATCCTTCAACTTTCCGTCAAAAGAATATTGGGCAACCCTTTTCGGCATATATTGCATTAATAATGTTAACAAAGCTATTGAAATCGAATGGTTAAAAAAAATTATCAATATTTGGCACGTCTCAACTAATTGTGTCGCTGCAAAAATCTGGGAACATTTCACAACATTTTGAATACTTCCTTATATTCAGGGATACTTTTTGTATATTGATAATACCCTTGCTAACCTTTGCTGCGTCAGGGGAAACACGGATTAACTTACTGAGTCAGTAGAAAACCCCGAAAGCACCCTACCGGTGCCGCTGTGTGCTATGAGCCCAATGTTGATGTTGGCGGAATTCAGCAGCGAGTTTTGAATGTAATACTCTGCCAGGTCGAGCTGTCCCGGCGCCACCTGAGTCCCTCCCCCTGGGGCGTCTCTTTTGGTGCTCGAGGAGTCGTCGATGGCGATGACAATGTCAGCAAAACCCTGGCAAGCTGAGGATGGATGAAGAGATTGTATGTTCAGAGATATGAAAGTATGCAGAGTTCATTCACTATCATAATAGTCTCTCAACTGTTTAAATAGTCATGAATAAGATATATACAAACAGTCAATCGCTAACCGAAGGGTTACAAAGGGTGTATTTGAGTTTCAACTTTTCAATATAATGACAGAAGTCGCACGGAGAAAGAGAGAGAGAGAGAGAGAGAGAGAGAGAGAGGAGAGAGAGAACTATAGAGAGATACACACATATAGAGGGATAGACCGATAGATCGATAGATCGAGAGAGGGAGAGAAAGAGAAGGACAGAGAGAAAGAGAGTGAGAGATAGAGAGAGAGAGAGAGAGAGAGAGAGAGAGGACACGACTGCTAAGTGATCGACAGGTGTGTCTTAAAGATATAATCAACTCACCTTCGAATTATTAAAAGGTACTTCTTGGGATTTGATAAAATTTTGTTTAATAAAACACTGACAATGTCTTTTGTTATGATTATAAATAAAAAGGAATGGATATCTTGAACATAAATTGTACGTGTTTAAGTTCAATACCCTGATTGATAGCGCTCCTAGCTTCTTGCGTTGCTGCTCTAGGGGTTATGGTGGTTGGCGCAACTGTGGTAGTTGTATCTAATGTAAAAAAGAAGATTGTTGACTCAGCGTGTTTCGGCAATAGGTTTGGAATTCGATAAATGTTAGCATTGCCTCAAGAAAACATTGAGAAACTATAACTATCACGGCTTGGCCATAAAATAAACTTGCACCTCCTTCTACAACAAAACAGCCGCTTAGGTTTATAAACGATTCATATAGTTTCCAATGGTAAATATAAAATCAGGGTAAATCCCTTGTGTATTGCCATCAACAGACATTTCTTGCATGTCATTATTTTAAATGTAACCATTATGCTTTCGACATAAATTGTTTATATATCCTAGAGACTCATCTCTGACCCATCCGAAGAAATGATATAAAGCAAAATTAACGATTTTTTGCTATTGACTATAATTATTAAGAAAGGAAAAAAATACTTTCAAATGAATACATTTCAGAATAAACTGAAAATGTGCAACATGAATAAGTCATTTTTGTGCACATATTTCAACTAATTAATACATTTCCCTAAACTTTGGAAGCGTTGATAACTTTAAATCAAATCTTAGTAAACAGGCAAATCAGCCTATTTAATTATTTTAAGTTGTGACATTTGAACAAACCAAACAAAGACAATAAACAAATTAAAAAAATAAAAATAAATTAAACAAACCAACAAAAAACAAACAAATGAACTAACACACAAAAACAGCAAAACCTCCGAAAATAAAGGAAAAAAAATAAAGAGTGAAAAAAATGCATCAAACAAACCCGGAGCTGGACATGCTTGCGCAATTATTTGATCCGCAACTCCCAATAAATCCAGGTCAGAGTTCACGCGGACGAAGGCTTGTGGGTCAACTCCCAGCAGTCCTAGCTCTACGTTCGTTACTGGCGCCGGGCTTCCGTTTCCGAACGCAACTGGGTACACACGGATTCCATTGCTTCTGGCACGCACGGCTTGAGTCTGTGAAAAATCGAAGCTATGTAGAACATTTCCAGAATCTTTTCTATGCAAGTATGCACCTCCATAATTAGACATTTAGTACTGAATGTTTTTTTTTTAAATATTTATATTGATGGCTGTTGCGCGTCCCAGTTGTTCGTCTGTGACACTTCGGAGACGTTCTCGATACTTTATGTTTGCTCTCACCATTTCTGTCTGTCAATTTTCTTGATTTAGTTGTGTTATCTATTTTTTGGGCTAACTGCTATGCTATATGCCTTTGAAATATAAACAAATTATGTTATATAAATAGTTTTACTCAATAAAGTTTAATTGGTCCAAAATAAGAACCCTTTAACTTCTACTCGTGAGGTCAATGGTTCGATCCCATATTTTGGTAAAAAAAAAGTTTTTGTCGGATCTCATCCCCTGCTATTTGGGTGTGTGTCAGTACAATCCGACCTGTTGAGATAAAACTTCCGAGTATCCTCATCGGGTCTCTGTGTGTCAGCACGGAGAATCGCCAGGTTTTAGCCTTGGGACCCGTCCCAGTTATAGTATAATTGCTAACTACAGATCTTAAGAAATAAATCAACCAACCAAGTATAAACCACCATCATACCAATTCATTATGTAATGGAAGTCCTAAGACAACCGACCAAATAATCCTTCAGTTCTTTTGCAGATATTCATGGAGGATATGATACAGTTCAGGCTGCCTATGGCAGGTTCAAATCTTGGATCGACAAGGTAAAAGTAGAGTTGTAGTCATACGATCTACTACTTTTATACTCACTGCTGCAGCAACAGGATTAGATGTCCCGCTGTCAAGAAGGAAGATGACAACTTTATCAGCACCGGACCTTCCATCACTAAGGTGAAGGTCAATGGCTGCCTGAAGACCAGAGCCCGTGTTGCTGCCCTGGTTTTCAGGGGTGAAGCTTAACGACGATTCAAGAGCAACCTATCGGTAAATAACAGAAAGCTAATTCACAAGTGTAATATTCAGCACTGAAACATAACGACGATTCAAGAGCAACCTATCGGTAAATAACAGTTAATTTATAACGAGTGTAATATTCAGCACTGAAACATAATGATGATTCAAGAGCAAGACAGACAGATAGATAGATAGATAGATAGATAGATAGATAGATAGATAGATAGATAGATAGATAGATAGATAGATAGATAGATAGAGTTACCTATGGTTAAAATGAGAGAACGCAAACTCACATAAATGTACCTACTATGTTATTAAGAAAGTACCGATCTTTTCATGGACGTAAAAGAACTGACCTGGTTTCAGGGTCTAATTGCCCTGTTCGTGGCTATAAGTCAAGTCAATGTCATTCTTTGAAAATACGATTTTGAGGAAATTATGATAAGGATAAGATTTGACAGATTATAGACTTACACTAGGTAGATAGATAGATAGATAGATAGATAGATAGATAGATAGATAGATAGATAGATAGATAGATAGATAGATAGATAGATAGATAGATAGATAGATAGATAGATAGATAGATAGATAGATAGATAGATAGATAGATAGATAGATAGATAGATAGATAGATAGATAGATAGATAGATAGATAGATAGTCATACGATCTACTACTTGTATACTCACTGCTGCAGCGACAGGATTAGATGTCCCGCTGTCAAGGAGGAAGATGACAACTTTATCAGCACCCGACCTTCCATCACTAAGGTGAAGGTCAATGGCTGCCTGAAGACCAGAGCCTGTGTTGCTGCCCTGGTTTTCAGGGGTGAAGCTTAACGACGATTCAAGAGCAACCTATCGGTAAATAACAGAAAGTTAATTCACAAGTGTAATATTCAGCACTGAAACATAACGACGATTCAAGAGCAACCTATCGGTAAATAACAGAAAGTTAATTCACAACGAGTGTAATATTCAGCACTGAAACATAACGACGATTCAAGAGCAACATATCGATAAATAACAGAAAGTTTATTCACAAAAAGTGTAATATTCAGCACTAAAACATGATGATTCAAGAGGAACCTATCGGTAAATAACAGAAAATTAATTCACAACGAGTGTAATATTCAATACTGAAACATAACTATGATTCAAGAGTTACCTATGGTTAAAATGAGAGAACGCAAACTCACATAAATGTACCTACTATGTTATTAAGAAAGTACCGATCTTTTCATGGACGTAAAAGAACTGACCTGGTTTCAGGGTCTAATTGCCCTGTTCGTGGCTATAAGTCAAGTCAATGTCATTCTTTGAAAATACGATTTTGAGGAAATTATGATAAGGATAAGATTTGACAGATTATAGACTTACACTAGGTAGATAGATAGATAGATAGATAGATAGATAGATAGATAGAAATATAGATAGATAGATAGATAGATAGATAGATAGAATAGATAGATAGATAGATAGATAGATAGATAGATAGATAGATAGATAGATAGATAGATAGATAGATAGATAGATAGATAGATAGATAGATAGATAGATAGATAGATAGATAGATAGAGGGGGAAGATAAACAAAGACCGAGAAAGGGTAAGAGAAAGGAGAAGATAAAGAGATGGATAGAGTAGGAGTATTGTAGGAGCGTGCAGGATCTTAAAGGTGTTAAACTGGCGCATGTGGTAGAGCGTTGGTTTCCCAATCGAAAGGTCCCTGGTTACAATCCCATGATCGATTAAAAATCTATTTGTCTAATTTCGTCCCTTACGTTGGGTCGGTGTTAGTATAATGTGAAATGCTGAGACATGAATCATGGTATCGCTGCACTGTCTCTGTGTTGCACACGTAAATTTGTCAGATATTGGTTTTGGGACCATGCACAGTATAGACTATTATAGTACTGACGTTGGACGTTAAGCAACAAATAAACAAAGTGCAGGATCTTACCGTGTCCGTCGTGAAAGACTGCAGCACTCGGCCTGTGGAGCTGTGGGCGATGGTCGCCATCCTGATGTCACTGGCCGTGCCAAATAAGGAGTTCTGGATGAAATACTTGGCGAGACTGAGCTCTCCCGGTGCAAGGGTTGTGCCCCCTGCTCCATCGGACCTCTGTGTACTGTCCGAGTCATCAATGGCGAAAACGATGTCTATGTTGCCTCGGCAAACTGTCGTGAAGGATGGTGAGAAAAAAGATTGAAATTGTTAGAGTGTGATGAAGATTGGTATATTGATAAGTTGATGGATTTACAGAATGGCAGTTTTGTTGGATGAAATGTTGAAATAGGTATATAGGTTGGTAGATAGATTCATACAAAGTATGAGATAATAATTATTTCATAATGATTTGAATATCCAAAGAAAAAGATACAAGCAAATGACTATGCCTTTTTTGTCAATAAAGATTGTTTAATATCGGGCTTTGCTTAGCTACTTTGCATTTTGTTGCTTAGCGTCCAACGCCAGCACCACAAGATGTACGTCTGACAGTTTAACGTACTGCCACACAAAGACAGTATGGGGATACTATGACTCCTGTCTCAACCGATCACATTATACTGAAGTATTATACTGAGGTAGGACAAAATGATTGCTTCGAGCCATGATCCTCCCGATTGGAAAACTAACAATTTACCACGTGTGCCAGTTCGGCCCCTTCTATATACAACAATTATTATTGAATTAAAACTCTTACGCTGAGCATACGATGTGTGGATCACTGAAAAGATACTGATAAGACCCAGAAGCAACTTCTCCAAGTTCATCTCGAAATGTGGGCTCAGCTGGCCGTGGAATATTCCTCACCTGCAAAACACGGATATGTAAAAAACAATTTTATACTTTGTTCTTCGCTACGCGTCATTAACAATCATGTGTATTTCTCTTTATTTCTGTCTGTCTGTCTCTGTATATGTTTCTGTCTCTGTAACTATTTCTACATCTGTCTTTGTCTGTCTGTCTGTCTGTCTGTCTCCTTATTCCACACACACACTCTCTCGTTCAACCTCTCTTTCTCTCTTTCTCTCATTCTCGCTCTCTCTCTCTCTCTCTCTCTCTCTCTCTCTCTCTCTCTCTCTATCTATCTATCTATCTATCTATCTATCTATCTATCTATCTATCTATCTATCTATCTATCTATCTATCTATCTATCTATCTATCTATCTATCTATCTCTTTCTTTTACTCTACATGTATATTGCTCTCTCTTTACTCCGCTACTGGGCAATCTTTTTAAGTTGATCCAAGCTGCATTTTCCGACTTTAACTTCAAGATTTGTTTTTCCATCGTGACATCGTCTTCCTGGTTCCCACTCTTTTTCGTTTGACCATGTGGATTCCACTAAAGTTGTGATTAAAATAGGTTTGGTTTGTTGGCTGCTTAACGCCCATCGTCAGCAACTAGGCTTTGTCGCGGATGGATCCTAAAACTAACTTCTGAAAAATTAACATGCCGTTACATATAAACAGAACGGGGATACCACGACTTCTGTCTCAGCTGGTCAGTTTATTCAGACACCGATCTAACCACTAGAGAACAAGGCGGTTCGAACAGGGACTCAGGGTTGAGTTGAGTTTGTTGCTTAATGTCCAACGTCAGCACTATGTAAGCTACATTTTAGATGGCCCCCAAGACTAACATCTAACAATTTTACGCGCTGCCACACACGAAACAGGGCAGGGTGATCTGAACTCCTGTCTCAAACGATCACATTATACTTGCACCGACCAAACCAGTAGAGGAAGAAATCGAATAAATAATGTTTTGATCGTCGTGGGTTTCGAACCGCGGGCCTGCCGTTCAGGAGACCAACGCTCTACGCTCTCTTGAGTCTTTAAAAAACAAAACAAAAACAAACAAAAACACCCCCCTTCCAAAAAAAAACCAGCAAAAATACCAACAAAACAAAAAATACGCCACCAACAAAACAACAATAAAACCAAAAACAGTAGCAGCAACAACAGCAACAATAACTACAGAGCGTGAACAATCATAACAACAATGGAATAGTTATAAAATCATTATTTACAATATTTAACAAATAAGTCTGTTACACATTTAACATCTTGGGGAGTGAAATAAAGCTTTTTCCATGTGTGCCTTTGCTTTTCCACCAAGAGCGTAATATTATATAATAAAGAAGAACAAAATAATACAAACAAACAACAAAACAAATCAAAACTTTAGAGGTCACATGGGGCATAGCGCCACCATACAAAGTGGCGTTTATTTAAATGTGTAGAAAAATTGGTTTATGGATTAAACTTGTCGGGTCGTCATCAAATACTAGCAATAACTGAATCAACAAATGCATGATTAGCAAGGACAACTTCAACAATGTGATTTGTGACAAACAACATACAGCGAAAACCGAGGAAGAATGTACAGATCAAGCTCGGACAATTCTAAAATATTCATGTGACATAACCGCCTCCAAATGACAGCGGATGGGCCCAATGTGCACGGCCACACTTGAGTTCTTGCGAAAACGGGGACCATAGTCAAAATGAAGACGATAGATAAGTGAACATGCACCGGCGACCAATCATAGCTCTACTTTAGACTTACGGGGTCAATAAAACCCCTTGTCTACGTCATGCATTATTGTCGTGTGGATCGCAAGGCCTATTTTATTGTCTCTAGGAGTCGCCTAAACACTGTGTAGCATGCGTCACAATGTAGCCAGAATATGTTGAGGGCTCTGTGCCTCTGTTAAAGCCCAGGGCGAAAAGGCGTCGACTTACTATTAAAGAATTAGTTGGATAACGCCAAATTGTCCACTCCAGTGAACCACCAAACGGTCAAAGATGCAAAGAAATGTGACGCAAGAGAAGAGAAGGAAAGACGTAAACGGAGAAAAGCAACTTAACATCAGGTTTATGTATCCTCAAACTACGTTTAGTCTGAATAGTTTTGGGTTGTTCTATATATTTGATGCTATTAGAAAAAAAAAACATAAGAAAGTTTTTAAAAATGTACGCATCAATATTTCTTTCCGGTAATCTATGAGAGATTGCGTTAGAAATAATTATGTCGATCAAATTATAACGAGAAAGCAAGAAATGGGACAATAAATTTTTCCACCCGGTTAGAAGACAACGCTCTACCACTTGAGCCAGTTCACCCCCCTCCCTTTCCCCACCGATCTAACCTTATCTGATTTTAGAAAAACTTTTCAATACATCATAAAAATCGTTCCCCATAGATAAATACCCGCATATTGAGGCTCCGAAGCTTCATTAGCATTTTAATGATGCCGTTACAATATTGTTATGTTCATATCATGTAATACACGACATTTTAGTTTAAACGGAGAGACTATAATTTGTATAATATTACTGTACATCAGTCCAGAAAAAAAAAGGAATTTAACAGAGAAAGGCATTCTGTTTAAAACAATTAAGAAAGCTTCGATTCATGAATTAAAAAAAAAAAACTTTCTTAGAGACGGAGAGAAGCTTTTTACGAGTAGAAGAAATAGAAGCAATGTTTTTTTTTTTTGTTTTTGTTTTTTTTTTGGGGGGGGAGGGGGTAGGGGTTGAAAATGATATAATATGTTTTCGCGAATTAGCATGTGCTGAAACTTGTTTAAATATGTTCTATTCTTTTAATTTCATATACCCTAAAAACATCCATTTAATATTACAATTTACTGTATTTCATGAATGGTTTTGTTGTAGCTGGGTTTTTTTGTTGTTGCTTAACGTCCAAAGTCAGAACTATATAGGGTATATGTGGACGGGCCCCAAGACTAACGCCTGACAATTTTAGGTGCTGCCTCACACCGACAGTTTGGTGATACCATGACTCCTGTCTTAGCCAGTCACATTACTTCGAACCAACCGAACTAGAAGTAGACGAAATTGGACAAATAATAATTTTTTGAACAATCGTGGGTTTTGAACCTGGGATATCCCGATTCAGAGAACAAAGCGCTAACACTGGAGCCAGTTCGCCGCCTTCTCACCTCGCGGTACGGAAAATGTTAACTTTTTTGTGGGTATATACTACACGTTAGACCTGGACTCCTCTAAATATATTGGAAACATTTGATAAAATAAACTCCTGGTTATATAGCACACACACAAAAAAACGGATAACTTCAGGCATAATACAGGGACATAGTTACGACTTTATAAATGCTAAAAACATGATAGCGCAGATACGTCACATCACTCACGTTCATTTTTTTTTGGTCTGTGCACACAATTTTGTACATAATTGTGTTAGGAGATGAAGCTCTATTTTGTTGTGTGCATTTTACGAAGCAGTGAGATATTTTTAAAAAATATAGTTAAAGAACACCAGCAACAAAAAAGAACTACAAGAAAAATTGTCTGCTGCCACAAACAACACCACCACAACTACCACTAAAACAACAGCTACTGCTACTACTACAAATATTATTATTACTACTACTACTACTACTACTACTACTACTACTACTACTACTACTACTACTACTACTACTACTACTACTACTACTA
>RQTK01000036.1:759170-782314 GCA_003991915.1 Elysia chlorotica | reverse complement strand
ACTAGGCCTACTACTACTACTACTACTACTACTACTACTACTACTACTACTACTACTACTACTACTACTACTACGACTACTACTACTACTACTACTACTACTACTACTACTACTACTACTACTACTACTACTACTACTACTACGTCTACTACTACTACTATTACTACTATACAGCTACCATTACGTTACGATTACTACCACTACTACACTACTTCTACTACTGCTACTACTTGCTGCTGCTACTTTTAATTAATATTGATGCTGTTGCTTTTTATGTTGAAGAAGACGATAATGGTGTTAGAATCATTTTTTAGGTGGGTATCAATTCTGATAATATTATGCAGTATACGGTTATACGGTTATGGTCTATAATATCTATAAAACGTTGCTGGTTTCGAACTCAAGTTTAAATCAACGTTATAGTAAACCCATATATTTAAGTAATCTTTACTTTTTTATTTATATTATCGCAGTTTGTAACGATTATAAAATGCTTAATAAAAAGATCAGAAGAAAAAAAAAATCAGAAAACAAGCAAACATAAAAATAATGTTATTGGTAGCTGCAACTTTTTTTCCTGAGGAATTAAAAAAGCATCTTTAAAAATATTAAAACTGCATCTTTTTTCCTTTTATGTCATTTTAAAGCATGGATGTTGTAATAATTATAACAAAATTTAACAAGCGAATGTAATTGGAGAATATTATTAATGATTAGGAGTGGTTTACAACGTTTTTAAAAGAAATTGCCATTTTCTCCCAAGAAAATCCAAAAGTTTAACAGAAAACAAAAAGACTGAGCCATAAGTGTCTCACACAAAATTCCCTTTCTTAAATCACAAGCCTTAAAATCCTTCACGTTATACTTACAGTTAATTTCCTAAGACCAAGTCATGAATATTGTTTTATAATCTTTGCAGCTCCTCGCAGAATTCACTGAAGTTTATATTGCACTTTGAATTTTTTTTAAAGTTTTGAATCCACAACAATACCTTTAGGTTTCTTAAGTTTTCAAACCGTATTATATTCTTAGAGTGCTCTTTTGTCCGACAGATTCAAAGTTAACAAATTGCTGTTCCTAATTGCTCTTTGTGTCCTCGTAATAGTATTTAATCGGGATGTCCGCTGTGTTAGTCCTCTATATAGTTTGGCCTTTTCTCTTCAAGGTGGCGATGGGGTTTATAATTCTTCCCCTGCTATTTGCCTACTCTCACCCTGCGAGAAGCACTGGCTTGGGAGACCATCTCCATTTTTGGGGGGCCACACCCGATGTGCCCTAAGGGAAGGGAAGAACAGTTGTAGGATAAGCCCCAATTATTTGACTGTAATCAAACGACCTGCATTGTTTGCACGTCACTGGACACATCGTATAATTGCACTTCTGTATGAACAGGACTTTTAACGGAATGACACTGGTGTGTGTGTATGTGTATTTGTGTTTGTGTGTGTGTTTGTGTGTGTGTGTGAATGAGGGTGTGTATGTATACATGACTTTCGGTGTATGTAAGCTGATGGTCATACTGACTGAAAGAATACCTGGCTTGGAGAAGTTTGTTTCAAAACACAGATGATCAAATAATCAAGGAAAACAACCACGATTATAATTTTTATGCAATTTTGAAATTGTTGTCTTTTAGGAGAGTGTCTCATATATTTACTTAGATTGAGGTAACATGTTTGATTTGCTTTTTCGCAACTGCCTCACTTCTGGTCTCTTTTTCAGTAGCTTCCCTGGATATTTTTGTTTAAATAATTCTTATCGTAACTTACAGTTACAAGTTATTTTTTCCTTTTTTTTTTCTTTTTTGCTTAGCATTAATCTGCCTTAAATGAACGAGTTCATTATTTTTTGCAATTCCAAATGGATGCCTGAGATACTTTGAAACAAAGCTATCAACACAGTCTCTAGATCGGCATCGTGTGATTACAACAAAAGAAGTCAAATAAGGGTGTATACTTGTTCTGCTAATTAATTTTTTTAATTTTTCTATAGAACCATTGGTCATTCTATGTGGCACCGTAAGATAGATAATTCGTCCCATATTGTTGGGGAACGTGCCAGTACACCTTGATCAGCTGGGACAGAAAAGATGGTATCTCCGCTCTGTGTAACAACACGTTAAATTTCTCAGACGTTAGTTTTGGAATCATTCCGCGATATAAGAGATTAGAGTGTCTAACGATTGACCACATCGAGACAAAGGAAGGAGAATAAACTGGTAATGAGGATAAAAAGGAACCAACATTTAATATAATGTCAATTTGTTTATCCTTATCTTAACATTTGTAACAAAAATACCTGCGTATTAAACTAAAGATAAACTGTGATTTATTGATCTGAACTGGTTTCATCGTGCGTCAAGAAAATAACTTTTTCCTACTAAAAATTAAAATCACCAAAATACAACCAATGTTTGGGAAAAGCATATCAAAATAGGCAGACTCCTTTGTTTGTCGCTTACTAAAATTGTTGAGCTTATACCTCTTACTATAAAAATCAATTCGAACAACCATTGGGCATTTCCCGAATTGCATTACATTACATGTAGTAATTATTATTGGTACATTATCGGCAATAAGTGGCGCTCATCTAGGGAGCCTTCTAGTCCTCTGATAGCACTTAATAAGCATACATTAAGCTAGTTTTGTTTGTTTTTAATTCCAAATATAGCTTTGGGTTGGGTTGGGTTAGTTTTAACGTCCAACAGCAGCACTATATAGACTATATTGTGGACGGGTCCCAAGACGGACGTCTGACAATTTATGTGCGACTATGCTCTACGCGGACGGGTCCTAAGACCACTGGACGTGCTCCGACACAAGAACATAGCGCGGATACCAGGACTTCTATTTCAGCCGCGGCATAATACTGACATCGGAATACGTTGGGGATTAATTGAACCGTGGAGCTCCCAAATAGAAGCTGTGCGGTCTATCGTCGAGCCACCTCGCCAGTAGGTTTCCATTAACTTTACATTGGTGCAACCCGTAGTAATATCGAGTAAATCAATGGTCGACACATTACAGCCCATTGTATGGACTAATATTACAAGCTTTGCGACCCACACGACGATAACCAATGACATAATCGCGTCCATTTGACACGGAGTTTTGTGATCGCTCATTAGCTGCTTAGCTTTATGACATTATCTGTCGTCTTCGTTTTCATTATCGGCCTCGTTCTCGCAAGGCCTCTTGTGTAGATGCTTTGGCACCTCTAGAACATGACGCATGCGTCATTTTAGAGATTGTAGTAGGTACTTGTATTCGAAAAGCAGCATCGAACCAGTCACCATTTACATCTCATAGTCATCGTTTGAAACAAAGTGTAACACAAGCAAACTTATATAGTTAGTCTTATCACTTATCACGTACGATTATTTCACGACTTTTGTTAGAAAGGGGTAAGCCCCATTCAAAACCTCTGATGTGGTGTTGGTAAAGAGTGGGCATAAAGATGAAAGTTTCTGCTTTTAAATTATTTAATTAAAACACACTCACAGGCGTTGTGCCTTTCCCGTAATGCGATGTTTTCACAAATTAATCATGGGTCGTAATTACAACGTTGCAGTAGCTAACGACTTGTCGTAAGTCTTTATCTTATGACGAGTGGGCTTACTTCAAGATTGTACTTTAGGCCCTAATATTGTAAACTTTGCTCATAATCACGACAGATACTGACGTCAAGATAAATGCAGCACTTATCAAACGATAAAGCTACACTATAACTCACGGTGGGCTACGCCACGTATTTTGAAAAACTCCTGACATGATTTTAAAATGCGTCACAGACACGTCATAAGTATGTGACACAAGCAAGTGTCTTTTTCGTTTAGTTTTTTTTTTTTCTCTTCACGTGAAACTTACAAACGGGAAGATAAGTTTAAGAAACGGTGAATCAAACCACATAACAGTGTTGGCATGTGCTCAGTAAAGTTCGATAATTAAGATGCTATTTTGTTACTTTATTTTATAAACTACGATGTATTAAATTTCATATGTTCTATCACAACTATATTTGAATAAAAGAGTGAGAAAAAAAAGACAGAATTAAAAATATATGTGAGTAATCATGCTTTTTAATAAAGAATTCTATACACGTTTTATTTCACCACAGGTGCCTGTTGAAATCGAAAATTCAAGGGACAGTCTTAGTCGTGTTGTTAGACGGCCGCCTTCAGTAGAAAAAATGTTTCGTGGAAAGGCCCCAAGACTAATGTCTGGCAATTTTACTAGCTACCACACAGGACAGTGAGGTGACACCTGGGCTCCTGTCTTAGCCTGTCAAATTACATGTTCACTGACACCGAGCTAACCAACTATGTCCGATCGTAGGATCCAAACCACCAATTTCCCGATTGGAAGACCAACGCTCTAGCACTTGAGCCAGTTCGTCCCCTGGCCCCGTTAGGTGAATGAGGTGGAATATGTAAAAGATAAACTGCAGAACGAGGATGAGTTACAGGACAGACAGAGAGAGAGAGAGAGAGAGAGAGAGAGAGAGAGAGAGAGAGAGAGAGAGAGAGAGATAGGGAGGGAGTAAAAGTAAAGATGCGGGCAGTATTCTCTGCTCTGAAACTCACTTCTACAGTAAATCCTTCTTTTAAAGAATGTTGTAAAAAGTAATTTTACGTCCATAGGACGAAACTACATGACCGCATCTCATGCACTTGTTAAAAATCGAGTCTTACCTTTAAGGTAATAATTGTTTCAGATTTTACCTCGAGGCGTCAAGATAATTTTTCGATCGTTTTTTTTTTATCACGTGGACTAATAAAGTAATATAACCTTATTGAACGCATACGAACTCAAAAACATATCGTATACATCCATCATTCCACTTACTTACTTAAAGGCATCTTACTGAAGACTTAATTTTTTAATTTTAAGGATTGGTTACATTTCTAAATAAAATTTGCAATATTTAAAGAAAGGATTGCCCAATACAAGTTGTATCATAGACAATAACTTCAAGTTTGAAGAGAAAAGGTTTGACATGTGTTCTTTAAATCAAAATTTTTTTTAACAATGGGGATGACCTCTTTTTCTAAAAAAAACAACAACGTGATAGTTGTATTTTCTTTAAACAAACTACTGGTTGGGCTAGAGCAAAGACCTATTTTAATATATCTTTTTGCATTAGCCGACTTACAAGCATCACATGACTTTTGTTAGAAAGGGGTAAGCCCCATTCTAATGAAAAACTTTATATTTCCACATTTTTATTCAACATGGCAAGACATACCAAAACCTTAAGTGATTCAGCTGTGTCCTACCGTTAAGAAATGAAAGAACAGGAAAGCAAAAAACTTTCATTATCAAGTACAGTTTATTTCACATAATGAAAGTGTTCTGTCAAATTTGCAACACAGGTGAGACACTTTAAAACGCTGCACAATTCCACAAAATTATACATCACTTTAAATGTGTAGAAGAAAATAGATACCAATCTGGATGCTTCATATTATTCATATACACGTATTTAATGACATAATTTAATAGCATTCTCAGCGTTGTGTATTTATGGCATAAGGGGTTTATAATCACAAAAATAATAATAATGAACAATTACCCAAATCTTATACATTAAATTAGAAAAACAACAACAAACATGTAAGAAAATGTGAAGATTGAAACTCACTTTAAACATCTAAATCCGGATCATCATATCTTTACTGAAAATCCAGCGCCTAGTGTTATAAATAGTATATTAAATCACAAAAACATAACTTTTTAGCCAACATTTACTGAACTATACTTGCCAACTTGTGTTTTTACGACAAAATGACATCGCTGAAATAGCTACTGTACGGTACTCTTGGTGAACAAGCATACTTGCCTTCTGGTTTTAACAGGATTGTCACAATTGAAAAAAAATCTCATTTCAGTCTCACATTACATGTGAATTTTATGAGAAATTACAAATCTCTTCTATCTCAACATTACATTTAACATTGGTGCATTAGCTTTTTCGACTACGAAGAGGACCAGAATTAAAAAAAAAATCCACAAAAAAAAATCAAAGCAGTTTGTTTGCATCAATTTTTTTGTTCAATATAATAGCTGTAAAATTCAACAATCGTTTAAAATTGTATGGGTTATCAAGCCTTTTGTCTTCCAAATTTCGTAACCCCTCATTTCTTTTATAGCTGAAAAACATGAAAGAAAAATTTCCACCACAATTGATCAACAACTAACATAACATAATAAAAAGAAACAAAAATAAAGAACAGCACTTTATAATAAATTGGCATTGACAGAAAGGGAGTTCTCTATATACCTGCTTTGTGCCAGTCAAATACACATATAAATAAATAAATACAAAAAACTTGACTAAGCAGCTTAATAAAGTAACAGTTTTCAGTGTGAAATTATATTTCAACTGATTTAA
This sequence comes from Elysia chlorotica, assembly GCA_003991915.1. Lineage (NCBI taxonomy): Eukaryota > Metazoa > Mollusca > Gastropoda > Plakobranchidae > Elysia > Elysia chlorotica. The sequence continues at coordinate 775,924 of RQTK01000036.1, read as the reverse complement.
AACATAACATCTCTTGTCCACAAATGAAATCCAGGACACAGACTAAAAAAAAACAAAACAAAAACTACACAAAACTTTGTTTGATGTACTAGATGATTGATTTTATCATTTAAACATTTAAAAAAAACACAGAATATTCCAGATGATAGATTTTGACATCTACCAAAGCCAAACATTCAATCGAATTTAACGAAAGGGAAAAGACTAAATAATAATATTTAAAAAAAAACAACTATGACAACAAAAAAAAGAAAGCGCTAATAAATTAATACTTTCTTACATTCTGCCTAAATATAATGAACATAGAATAAAGTATACATATCAATAGAGAAAGTCGTCCCCTTATTCGAGTTATTCTCCCTTACAAGTGTTATCACAGTCGCAGATGGGTCTTACTCCTTGCTCTTGTAAGCATAAAAGAGCTTGAACGAGCATTTGACAGAAGAAAATATATACATCCACATTTCTCAGAGAATTATAGGAATATGCAAGACTGAAATGCCTAACACTTAGAATAAATAGCAAACAGCGTAAGCTCTGTAAGATAAACTTCTTTCACAAGGTACCTTAAATTAAAAAAACAAACTATTAGAACAAAACATTTAGGTGAAATGTTGGGTCAAATTACAACAGATAATGATATGAATAATCCATACAACATGAAAAGCAATGCAATGTTTAAGCTTGCAGAATAATGTGGTCCCATAGTGCTATGGAAAGAGAAAAATGCACTTTGATTTTAAGCAGCTCGATTACTCTTACAAGAAGGAAAATATTTGTGAAAAAACACTTTAACGCATGCATTAAATTTCCATTGTATAGGCAAAACAAAATATTTCCATGTTGATCTGTTGAACATTTTTAAGCAACAACTAATGGAAAGAAACAAGGTCAAGAATTTTTTTATCCATTTTTTTTTTATGAATGCTGGTTAAGAAAAATATTAAGGTGAGTAAACATGTTCTGCAAACATATTTAATAAAAAAACATTTTAAGTAACCAACTTTTGGCAACATCCTGCTCTATCTATCTACGAACCATATGTTCCTCGCTAATAGTAAGACTATTTTAAGAATAAACAGTTTTTGTCCATAATCAAGAAAGCTGACAAATTCATAAACCCCAGATCATTGGAAGGACATCATATATACATTATATTTGTTGTTTGTTGGTTTTTTTGCTTAGCGTCCAACGTCAGCACTGTATGAGCCATATTGTTAACGGACCCCAAGACTAATCTCTGACAATTTTAAGCTCTGCCACACAGAGGCATAGCTGGGATACCATGACTTCTATCTCAGCTCGTCACATAATACCAACCCTGACCCAACCAGTTACGGGGGACAAAATCGCCAGAGCTGGGCTCCAACCACAGACCTCCTGCGTCAGAAGCCGATGTTCTACCCCAGAGCTACAATCCCCCCACCCCCCTCATAAGTTATACACTAGATAAAAAAAAAATAGAATGGCAAGGGTGTCATGGAAAAGAGATACAGAAAAGGAGAAAGAGGAAGACAAAAACAATGTCAATCCTGCAAACACACACACACACAAAAAAAGAGAAGTAAGATAAGACAAACGTTCTCCAGAGAACATTTGTTTTGTCTGGCTAAAATACAAATCGGTGTTACAAGCAACATGCAATAATTGCGCATAATTACAATTTAACAATAATAATCTTTTTAATGCCAAAGAATATGTGGAAAGAAAAATATATCTTTCAATACATGTATGTGTAAAAAATGGTAAGCCTTGTTGCTGTTGAATTCAAATAGGGATTCTGTGTAGAAAAAGCCAATACCCCATGGGCAAATGCAGGTGAGTATTTTATACATTTCTTTCTTCTGCGTTCAACAGTTTAAAAAAATGAAAAACAATGTACCTTTGAAAGGCTGTTTCTCCCAACGTATAATTAAAAACAACATTTTCAAGAATAAATTTTATTTTCTTAGTCTGATGAAGCTAATAAAAGCGAACCATTTAATATGCACTTTTATAACCTTTAGTTGTCTTATTTTTACAGTGTCCCTCATCTGCCTAGCTGTGCGTTTTTTTCTATTTTTTTTTTTCATGATTACATGTGCAACCTTATTACTTGTACACATGTGTCTGCTAGGGTCCTTAGCAATTGAGTAGATGCACTCTCGAGTGTTGTGCTCTTGTTTCCGCATCGGATACATTTCTACATTCTTAGACTGGTGAGTATAGAGATAGAGATGATAATAAAGTTATGAATTTCTGCTGCCATGTACTTCAAAATGTAAAGTAATCCTCTATCCATAACTTCAAGCTCTTCTTATCATTGAAAAAGTGTAGTCAAATAAATTATCCCAATTATAAAATTCTACAGGTTGCTACATCCAAATCATTTACAAGTACAATTACATTTGTATAAAGAGTATAAGCGAATATATTTCTTTCATAAATAACAGTTAGCATAATCCATTAAGTACAACTCAGATTAAGAAGTAATCCTGAATTGCAGAAATACTGTTGTGCTGAAGATCCAGGATTTTTGTCGAGAAGCTGAACAAGAATCCAATTAGATATAGCTCATTAGGTAGAGATCTACAGAATTTTCGTTACCTTTCAACAATTCCAGCAGCAGTTTTTTTTGCATGATCATACAGGTCTCAAAAAAACAAAACATTAGTTGTGAACAGGACAATCACATTGTAAATTTCATAAATACCAGACATACTCAAAACAAAATGATTTACATAGAACAATACTGAGCCTATCTTTATACACCTTCTGCTATTACTCTTTAGAACAGATTTTTCCGTCACCTTAAAAATAATATTTGATTTGATTTTGATTCATGTTTATCCAGGTACTCCAGCATACATGGATAATATTGCTTGAAGTAAAGCATGACAGAAATCATAAGCATATCTTTCAAAAATCAGTTGCACTCTACGACACTGAAAAGAGAAGCAAGTAGCAAATCATATAGATAAAATATATGTCTATGTGACTTCAGTGTAATCTGACTGATATGCCCACCATCATGCCAGTTGCAGCCGTCCTGGCCCCTGATAATTGATGAGCTGAAGTATATTAATAGCTTTTCTCGTTATTTTTTCAAGTTTAAACTTTTCTGTGCAGACTGAGTAAGACTGAATTTAGTTACTATGTTACTGGTAGAAATAGATTATTTATGTCATATGTTAAATAGAAATTTGTGTATGCAAAGAAACAGTTCATATAAATTAATGGAAAAAAATTAAGGTAATAATATTGCCAAATCTCATTTACTTAAACAAACAACAAATGATCATTTAATTTAACACTAATAAGAAAGCATTATCACAACACAGTGTACAGAGTGGATCATTAAGAAATGTCCGTAACAACTTGATAAAATTTTGTTAACCACTTAAGTGATATGTGATTGATTTTTATCCCTTTTTTTTTTTTGAACAGTTATGCAAATTAATCAAATTTAAGTTACCTGACATGTCTGTCCACTTAATTCACTCATCTTTGACTTGACCACTTTTGACACAGAATAATTTATTTGTGTGGAATAAAGATATAAAAACTTTATAGATGGCCAATTTCTATATATGGTACTTCTAAAATTGTATCTCATGACTAACATTAATCTTAAAAAGAAAAGCATGATAACGCAGAATAGGACCCCTCTTTTGATTATCATACATCATTTGAATTTCAACTGGTCGTAAAAGATACAAGCAGAAGTGTCATTTTATTTGAACTGGGTGTTTCCAAGATGTTAGAAGATACAACATAAATGCCTTTATCTGAAGATTCATATATTTGGTTCTGCGTTGACTTCTGCTCTTCTAGCATGAATAAATATCTATTCATTGAATTTATTATCATCCATTTACCATATCATTATCAATTACACTGTACTAGAAAAGCTATAGATCCTACTACTTTATAACATGATTTTGAAGCATTTGAAAAAAAAAATCAATGGACATTCAGTACAAAATGAATATTGATTCAGTTCAAGTTCATTCGATAAATGAGCATGAAAAAACAAAACCTTACATTAAATATTTTCATTGAAACAGGTAGCAATAGCTGTGGTATCCAGCAGAAAATACTACATGAAATGAAATTTGCATGACTTTCTTTGATCGCACCATAGGTTCAAACAAAAATTAAATACAATAGACAAAACACAACTTACTTCATCCTGAAAGATTATTTCTTAAATTCATGATGAACATTTATTTAAACATTGTATATGAAGCATGAAAAATGATCTTCCCTATACAATCACTGCGTGGCAATTCAATCAAAAAATGTTCAGCTTTTCTGATTAGCAACATCTCAAAATGAACAGTTTGTTCATGTAATATTCAATGAGATCAATAAGAGTATTCAAATATTCAAAGGTTTTTGTGTTTTAGGACAAAAGTTGGCTGTGCTTATATGAAAAAAAACATGATTAAAGATATTTGATGCCTTATAATTTGGACTCGTTGCAAATGCAAGACACATAGGGGATAGCAATACTGTCTCTTTTACAAACAAAGTCCATTATGGTTAATATATTAAATAAGATGCTGATTGATCATTGAACATTTTTTTCCTCTTTTTTGCATAAGCCTCTAAAACATAAAAAAACAAAAAAACAACAGCAACAACAAAAGTTAATTATCCAAAACATGCTAACAACAGTATACACACAATTAATGCAGCACTATTTACAGCCATAATAACATAAAAATTTCTAAAGGATCTTTTTTAACTGCAACAACCTGAGTTTGAAGTCTTTTGCCTCTTGTTTAAGTCTACTGAGTTTGTTTGAATTGGCTTCGCCTCTAATTGATCCTCCATTTCTCGCATGCGCGACACAGCAGAGATAAAAGCCTGTTGCACATTGGTGGCGTCTTTTGCGCTGGTTTCAAAATAGGGAGCATTGGCATTACGACTGCACCAAGACTGGGCCATTTCTTCACTGATTTCTCTGTTAGGCATGTCACACTTGTTGCCAACAATGATAAATGGAAAAGGAGCGCCATCTTGAATGTCAGCGTAGTACAAAAATTCCCGCTTCCACATGGGAAGGTTTTCAAAACTCTTCCGATCATTCACTGCAAAGGTAAGCATGCATATATCTGCCCCGCGATAGAATGGAGTTCTCAGAGACTTGAACCTCTCCTGACCGGCTGTGTCCCAGATTTGCATAGTGAAGTTCTCTCCATTCACCTGGGGATGAAATTAGAAAGACATGAAAAGACTATATGACAAGAACTGTCGTTGTAAGTATAATGTTGTGGTAAGCTTATGATGTGTCTTAAGATAATAGCTAATATGCAGGTTTATGACGAGTTGTAAACTACAGCAACATTGTACTTACAACTCCTGGTGAACAAAGAGCTTTCATGATAAGAAAGTGAGATTTCCGAACCAAGCTTCATCACAATTTTTAAAAAGTCCATACAGTCCTATACCCCTTCAGGCCCTTGTAAAATGATTTTATATCAACAAAACATGTTACGGTTTAAAAAATCTATGTTCAATAATTTCATATATTTTATGTTTCTTGTCAAAGGGTATTCAATTTTCCACTCGCATTAAAAAATAAATAGGGTGGAAACTGGCAGCAAGTGGTATAGCGTTAGTCTCCAGATCAGATGCTCCATGGTTTGAATCCCACGAAAAAAATGTGTTTGTCCGGTTTTGACTCCCACTGGTTGATTCATGTAATGTGACTTACAGAGATTTACAGCCCTGTCTCATGTGGGGCAGCAAATAAAATTGTCAGATGTCAGTCTTTGGACCCTTTCACATTATGGTTTATTAATAGTGATGACATTAAGCAACAAAACAAACAATATCTGAAAGAAAATCTTCAAAATTTTTATGATGAGCAGGTAACAAAAATTAATAGTTTGGAAAATTGCCACAATCCTAGAAAATAACAAAACAGATTAAAAATATTCAAAGCAGATATAATTCAGATAAAGCCCAAAACTTTATATTATGATGAGTTGATGAATTATTCTTAAAATGGTCCATACTATATTTGTTACATTACTACAAGGTATCCATAGAAGATTTTAGGATCTTACAAAGTTCTGGTTACAAGAATATCATGACTGTCTATCTAAAAAGTGAAAATAAAAGTAAAGGGGAAACTAAACAAAACAAAACTTAACAACAAACAGCTGGCAGAGGTCATGACCTTAAAAAAAAGCCTAATATCTTTAGGTTGAGATGTATTCCTTTCACAGCACAATTTTGGATTTAAACAATTCACAAACGGGTAAAAACATAAAAACAAATTATGTAAGTACTTATTAATTCTCTCTTTCTTTCATTTAAAACAAATTCTCAAAGAAAGGTTTTTAGTTAAAAAATTTTGTTTTCTTAGATTTTGAGACATGCTTCATACTTACTGAAACTTCTTTGTTGAGAAATTCCACTCCTATGGTATGATATGACTGGGCATCAAATTTGTTGCTGACAAATCTGTTCATCAAGGAGCTCTTTCCCACTCCACCATCTCCAAGGAGAACTACTTTCAGAAGCTTGGACCTTCCAGACATTTTGGAAATACAAGAAGTTAAGCCTGAAAAGAAAAAAATAATCATATCACCAAACAGAAAAGGCTATAGATTTCGGACACCTGCTGATTATCGTACCACCTGCTTGCGAACGCAGGCCACTTCAGACAGAATCGTGAGGCCGCAATGATTAAAGAATATCAAGCTAAGCTCCGGCAGTTACAGTACGCATCGACCTACTATCCAAATAAACTAAGCAAAGAGTAAAAGTTAGCCGATTGCAATTACAAGCACACAGTCACACGAAAAGAACAGACCTGAGTTCAATGTTGCAAAATGGATGAGGGTTTCACATCAGTGTGTGTGTATATATGTTTGTCTGTCTTTGTGTCTTGGGGGATGGTCTTTGACACTTCTGTGTGAATCAGTCAAAGGATGGTTTTCATCACCATCTTCCCCTACATCAATGGTCCAACCCTCTTTATACATAGGGACTAAACACTGTCAGGTTACCCAAGATCTCTATGGGGGTTATACTTGCTCATTTCTCAGCCATTCCTTTTATTAGAAGAGATTCAGGCTATCATCAGTGATATGGCCGTCATGATGTGACTGGGAGGTTGAAAATCCTCCAAAATGTTCATTGATTTCATTGGTTGACATTTTAAGAGCATGTTCACCCATTCACAAGCTTCTCGTGTGATAGAAAAGGGAGGAATAAAGGATGAATGAAGGCCGACTACCAGTGGCAGTTGGTCGGCACTCTGCAGTGCCCAGTTGTGAGGTGCAAAGTCAGTGAAGTAACTGCGAGCAGAACCAGAAGTCCTTTCACACCTAGGTAGCCATCCGGCGAGCCGGGTTAAATTAGGAGAAAGCTTTCATTTGACAATCAGACCAAAAAAAATCACCTATCTAGTTTCATAAAGCAAAATCTGTACAAAAACACTTAACGTGAAGTGCGTAAAAAAGAGCAAAATTTTGGAAAAAAAACACAAAATGAAGTTCATTTACCAAAATTTTGACTCATGTATACAATGAGGCAGAAATACTATATTACATAGGCCTATGGTGCGTATACATAAGGTACACATAGACATTCATCAATGCACGTTGCTGTAGATTATTTTTTACGAAGGAACACAGAGAGGGCCTGAACAGAGAATCTTTAGATTCTACTACAAGACATCTTATATCCAAGGCGCACATATTTGTTGTAGAAGTATGGGTTGCAAAGAATAGAAGAACCACAGGGTGACGATCAACAATAACAGCAATCTCTGAATGTTCAAACTTGAAACAGGGAGGGGATCTGGGATGTAATGTATAGCCTACAGATCTAACATCTAAAAATTACTTACATTAGTGAAAGATTAGACGAAACTAAATCTAGATCTAGATTCTAGACTAATCTATAATGTAGATTTAGATGTAAATACATAAGATCTAGCATCCAAACTAGGCCTGGATCTACAGATTCTAGATCTAGATTCTAATATAGATCTAGGCTCTAAATCTTTAGATTTATAGAAACTTTACCAAAGACGGGCTATTCATGAGTGGCTCAAACTTTAATTTCGAGACTAAATAAAATACATTGGTAGAGATTAGAAACTTGTGTCATTACTTCACAAAACAAATTCATCATTGGGAGAGAAATAGAAAAAAAACGTACGTTGAAAATGCTTAAGTTTCAACGATCAATCTAAAGAGGCAGTGTCCGTCACTTCAACCATGTTTGATAGACTGATAGCTCAGCAAAGACGTCATGAATCACATGATACAGTCATGAGTTTGGCCTTTATTTTCAACAAAAGAGAGTGGAGAGGCTTCCAAATTACAATGATGTACGATTTTTTACTTTTTGTAAGTGTAATAATTAAAATTAATTATTATTATTATACTGAATGAAGACTAACAATATTATTTTCACTTTTCTTTCATTGCTCTGTTCTGTCGATAAACTGATTTGAAAACCACTGTTAAAACGACCACTATAATTATGCACTTTTGCTCAACGATCATGCCCTTCCACCGACCTCACACACACCCCTCCGCCACTGAAGCTTTCAAGTTTCCATGCTTCCATCGCTTTCCCTACAGTTATGCCAGTCCTTTCATTATCTTTTCTAGCTCTTTTCCCATGCAGTGTCTCCATTCAATCGTTGCTGGGGTGAAGTTTTCCAACTTTTCTCTTCTCAACACATGTCCAAAATAACTTGCCTGGCGTCTACGAGTGTTATTATTAAATGAGTGATTTCGTTATCTTAGCTTCTGTAACATTGTTTCATAAGATTTGTTGCTGATTGTGAGCATGCTTCTTGGAAACAACATTTTAACTGTATCCAGGTGTTTTTTCTGTGTTTGTTCCTTGCTAATTCTTAACTTTTTACACAGCGAAATCGTCAGCTTTCGTTTTAGCGCTGTCCACCACACAGTTCCCGCGAATTTCGTTCGTTGCCATTTAGTTTTATAATTGAACAATGCAATCTTACCTAGAGGAGCGTGGTAAAACTTTATTGATTTGAGGGATTCATATTTAAGTTTTTTGATTAAATGAATAGCCTACAAACTTGAAGAATGTCTTATGGTATGGATTATCCAAAGTGCCATTGTGAAAACAACGCGATTCCAGAATATCGTCTCCCGATAAAACTCGGAGAATTAAATCACCCTAAAGCTTAACATTCGCAGGTTCTTATGAGAACTAGATAAGAGTAAAAAAAGACCCAGTCTGAACTAAACTTCAACAACGGAATTAACGGCAACAGAAAGTACAGCATAGATACCGGGGTACAAGTAGAACAGCAACAAAAAAAAACAACATTGGCAACGACAGCAACGAAAACAATAGCAACAACAACATAATATGACTGAATTTATAGTATTTAAATTATATTGCACAGTCACGATGCACATGAAAATCTAAAAGTCACTTTGGTAAACAGCATTGCAACTATTTAGCTCTGATGCAGAGTATTTTTAAAAAAACCATGAGATAACGCGTATAGCAAGCGTGAGGTACTATCCAGGCTTTCCAACAGAACAGACAGAATCACTCCAATAAAAGAAATGTTGCTATAATTATAACTTTGAGTCAAAAGTGAGCTTATCTTAATTACCTTCGCATTGCTTTGCGTACCTAGTATTTCGAACAAATTATAATTTGATGTCATATCTCCGATCTTTGGTGAATTTAAAAAACCTAAAAACAAAACAAAAAACAACAACAAATAAATAGATAAATAGATAAATAAAATCCCAGCTTAATAAGTGTGCACTCTGGCAGGAATATAGGTTATAGACTTATAATACAAATTAAATGTCATGTGGGTACTACAGTTTATATTGTCGCAATGTAGACTGCTCGTGTAGGATGAAAAAAAAATAATCTAATTATCATTGTGCCCTATCTGTGCTATAAAGTAATAGAAAGTGTAAAATCCCGTATACCATGTTCCACATTCATCCATCACGGCGAGTCATAGACAATATGCATCTCTCTCTATCTCTCTCTCTCTCTCTTTCTCTCTCTCCCTTTCTCTCTCTCTCTCTCTCTCTCTCTCTCTCTCTCCCTCTTTCTCTTTCTCTCTTTATCTTTATATCTTTCTCTCCCTCTGTCTTTCTTTATTTCTCTTCCTCTCGATCCATCGATTAAGTTTTTATCATTTTGAGTATTTATCTGTTCAGATGGACCCTCTTCGTGCTCTTATTTTACTAGAAATACAGCTAGAACCGGCTTATGAAATGTTACGTCCCGTGTTACAAAAGCATTAAACTTTGTAAAGGGGGCGCGGTGGCCCTGGAGTAGAACATCGGTTTCCGACATAAAAGGTTCATGGTTCGAGCCCTAGAGATTTCGCCCCCATCTGGTTTTGGTCGGTGTCAGTTTAATAATGTGATCGGCTGAGACATGAGTCATGGTATCCTCACCCCGTCTCGTGTGTGGCAGCACATAAAATTGTTAGACGTCAGTCTTCGGATTCATTCACAATGTAGCCTATATAACGCTGATGTTGGATGTTAAACCATCTCAACTACAAGACTTGTGTTATATGTTTGTGACTGATTTATCATATAATATATTATTTTCACACAATTTCATATACCCCCGTGTCTTAACTTATCATTCAACTTAAAAAATGACAGTTTCCAGAGTTTTGATTTAGCCACCTTATATACCAATAGCTGTTTTAATGCCTTAACTATACATATAAAATACTATCTCTTTCTATCTAACATGTATTCTATGATTTTGAGCGTGCTTTAGAGAAACTAGTATATGTGTGTGTTCTGTATTATAATATTTATGATAACAATAATGATGCAATATTATAATTTTACCAATCGCCTAGAGAATGGGTTGAGTCGAGTTGGTTGCTTAACGTCCAACGTCACCACTAAATTGGCTTTTTTTGTGGACGGACCCCAAGACTCAAGTCTGGCAAATTTAGGTGCTTCCACACACTAGAAAGCGGGGAGACCTGAACATCTGTCTCAGTCACGTTATACTGACACCGACCGGACCAGTAGGGAACAAAATTGGACAATACATTTTTGATCCTGGTTTCGAACTGGGGAGCTCCAACGCTCTGCCAAGTCCAGTCAAGTCGCCCTCCAAGCGCACACAGAAGCTTATATGATTGTAACGAGGGTGATATCCACATTCTAAAATTGAAACGATCTTACTTTGACATAAGTTACATAAATACTGTACAGCATAACTATCTCCATGAACCAAAAATATGCATACCCGTGATGTTAGTCGAAAGCTCCATCGATCAAGCTAACTAACAACACTTAACTAAACCGGCAGAATTATATAATAAAGATGTGAACTATTTATTTAACGATTCCTAGTCTAACTACACTTTCATATAAGCGCTAAGTGCTCGGCCTTCTACTGTTACATTTAACATTTAAGTGGACATTTTTTTACATAATCCGTTTTGTTGGTTTGACCTACTAATTTCTACTTCAGGCTTGTTCACACTCACAGGCAAACTGACGTGAACAGTTTTCTTTTTCCATAAGTTTGATCGCTTATCCTCTTTAGCACCAGACCAAGTCGTCTTTCTGTTTGTGTGTGTGTGTGTGTGTGTGTGTGTGTGTATGTGTGATTTTTATCACGTTTCTCTGCTTGTCATTTCGGACAGGTAAACCCTTAAAATCGCCGATATAATTACTTATCTTAATAATACTACAGAAAGCGCGCGAATGAAGCACCTCACCAACAAACAAAATAATAATAATAATAACAATAAAGATCAAACAGATTGGTCAACACAACACTATATGTGTGTGTGTGTGTGTGTGTAACAATCGCGACCACAAAATAAATAACGGATTGAGCTGAAAAGGTTGGTTAAAGTCCAACGTCAGCACTATGCAGACTATGTTATGGACGGATTCCACGACTGACGTCTAACAATTTCACGTGCTGCAACACAGTTATAGTGCCCGGATACATGAACTCCTGTCTCAGCCGGTGACATAAAAAATTACACCGAACCAACCAGTAGGGAACAAAATCGAACAAATACATTTTCGACCCATCTTGGGTTTCGAACCCGGGATCTCTTGATTTGGAGAACAACACTCTACTTCTTGAGCCAGTTCGCACACCAGCTGCCTTAGATCGCCTGGAGCCATCCATAGTCGTTCGGACTCACCTGGAGTCACCTGGAGGGCCTAAAGACACACCCAAAGAATTAAATTATATATTTTGAGTCCTATTTCAAAATTTGGAAACATGTCATGGACGTTCTTGTTGAAGATGAGCCTGTAAAGTTTTGGCCCTGGTCTGACCTCTTTTGTTCCTTCACCTAGGGAGATGTTTTCGAACGGTGCAGTTTATTTGCTTAAGAAATGTTTAAATCACTAAGTATGAATATACTAGTTCTCTTCGGTTTCGATCTCTTCTTCAGTCGTTTTTCAAAGGCATCTAAAATGCCCAAAGTACAAATGATTTTTGAATAACCTTACAATATATAACCTTTAAGATGGGGTGGATGAGAGAGGAAAGTTTTTTAAAGAGACAGGTAGAGAGGGAAGTGAGAGAGATGAAGGGAAAAAAGAAAGAGGGGTCAAATGATAACCTTGAGCAGTACAAGTGGATCTTCGATGGTCAATGGACATGAGGATAAGTTAGAATAAGCCATGGGGGATAATAAATTAAAATTGAAATCTTGTAGTCTGTAGAAGGGTTACGCTCCTTCGAAATTAAAAGGGAAATAGCTCCGTATGAAGGGAGATAACCCAAAAAACAAATAGGGATTTAGGTGGTACAGCTCAGATCCTCTGCCATATAGACACTCTCAGGATAGCCAGCCCACCAACACCACAAAGACGAGGTATTTAACGCCTGTACATACTACTACTACTACTACTACTGCTACTACTACTACTACTACTACTACTACTACTACTACTACTACTACTACTACTACTACTACTACTACTACTACTACTACTACTACTACTACTACTACTACTACTACTACTACTACTACTACTACTACTACTACTACTTCTACTGCTGCTGCTGCTGTTGCTGTTGATACTACTCCTGCTACTACAACGCAACCCCCTCTCACTCCTTTTTTTCACGTCTCTCTCCGCCAATGCATAATGAAACTTAACTGGATTACAATTGTTATAATTATTTTTATTGATGAAATGGTCATAAACAATAAATATTAACACCGGTTTAAATAAAAAAGGAGGAGGGTTGTAGATAGAAGAATACCCTTACAGAAATAAGATATCTTAGAAAAAAAAACCTCAACTAAAATTTTCAAGTTTACACTATTAAAACTAAACGTAAAATTGCATAGACTTGATTATGATAAACAAACAAATTCAGGACATATATTAAAAATTCCAAATATCACAAAATCACAATCATTGTTTTCGAGAAAGGACATTGAAACATGTATGTAATTGTGTTATTAAATGAATAGGTTAATTAAATCGGCATTGAAAAGACATGTTTATAATATGAATCGTGTTTGTGAAATTAAATCCCAACATATATTTAAAATAAACAAAATGGTTTTCAAACTGGTTGATAATCAAGCAAGGTTGATAGGATATAAAAGAGTTCAGCGTTTATAAATGAAGTATATATAGGGCGGCAAGTACAATGTTGTGGTAGCGTACCACTCTTAAGTCATAAGCTTTCTTTTACGCATAATTTATGTTAACACGAGTTGTAATTACATCGACTCTTTAATTTAGACCCATGGTATAAAGGTGCCTATTGCATTCATATGAAAAATCAAATAGTAAATTTGATGAGATATTACACTACATAGAAAGCGTGTAAGATGTAAACATTGATTTTAAGAAAATACAACAATAACAACAACAAAAAACGCCATTACACTAGCTCAGGATATAGGTCACTAACAAATCCATTCCATCTTTTTAACCCAGATTTTTTCACATCTGATAATAGAAACTTTGCGATTACGCGGCCCATGGTGAAAAGTAAGAGAATCTGCACCGGCGTCCAATCATAGCTTTATCCTAGACTCTCGGAGCCAATGAAAGATCATAAAACACAATTCTTGAAGGCGCGATTTTGTCATCCGTTATCGTGAAGGCTGTAAAGTTCCTTCCTATAAGGTCTTCTTCCCTGGTTTCCCTCTAGGTTGTACATTGTTATGTCAATTATATAATTTTCAAACGTCTACCACTCAAATCAGAAACATTAAAAACACACTCCATATCTTATTGAGACATATTTTTAACATGATGAGTGTTGGAAGAACCATTCGTATCCGCTTAATGAACAAATTCTACAAAATAAAAACTTAATAAATTAGTTTGAGATCCATAGCCTTGCTTTCTCACAACAGCATATGCACACAATTGATTAATAAAACCAAATCACATGAACCCGCTTATTCATTAAATTAATAACAAAGCTTTGTGATAAAGATCATAGACGTCCCACAGTTATGAGAATGCGTTACAAATAATATAATCCACTCAGAATGTAGGCTTACATTGTAATTGATCTTCGAAATAATTATTACCCTGTAGATACAAATGAATTCTCTAACCACAATGTACAGTTAGAGTATTCCTAATAAAGTATTATAATAAATGTTCTCAAGGGCATTTACTATCATTGGAACAGTAGGGAATTAGTTATTTTCCCATCAAACATGAAACTGTAAGCAAACCAAGCTAGCCTTTTTTTGTTGTAGGTTGCAGTCAAGTTTAACATTTAGACTTACCTTAAACTAGTCTTTTCTTTTGAATTTGATATAGATTTAACATTGTAGCTGGATTTACGTCGCGTTTACATTATTTTTTATCGTTAACACATACAATCGTGGAATGGTGATATGATGGTGATGTTAAAAACATAATAAGTCTAAATTTATCCAGAAAGACACGAATAATGTAAGAAGATTAAAATCAATTTATGTCCTGTTTGCTCTCTCTCTCTCTCTCTCTCTCTCTCTCTGTCTCTCTCTCTCTCTCTCTCTCTCTCTCTCTCTCTCTCTCTCTCTCTCTCTCTCTCTCTCTCTCTCCCTGTATGTCTGTCTGTCTGTCTCTCTCTCTCTCTCTCTTTCTCTGTCTCTCTGTCTTTCTCTCTCTCTCTCTGTCTGTCTGTCTGTCTGTCTGCTCTCTCTCTCTCTCTCTCTCTCTCTCTCTCTCTCTCTCTCTCTCTCTGTCTCCACCCATTCCTCCCTCAGGCTCACTCTTTGTGAGTCATTTATTTCATTTACCCCCATGTTTCTACTTCTCTCCATCTCTCTTCATTTGTCGCACTCACTCTCTTCTAACGATCTATACCTTCTTCTCTTTATCTATATACAACAATTTTCATTTATCCCCAGGCCACACTTGTCCTTCCTTCCACACGGAGCTGGCCCGTCCCCACACATCAGTGGTCGGGTGGACTGGATCCAACCAGAGCTTCCTACTCTGTCCCTTGTCTCTGTCCTGCTTTCCCTTGCCTTTGGCCTGCTGATCCTTGCCTGGTTCCTGCACTGGTTCTTGTGCCTCTTCCTGCGCTTGTCCTGGCAAAGCGGGCGTTGTGGGTCTAGAGCAGCTTTTCTGCAAAAAATGTATTGGAATAACATTGGTTTGGGTTACAGCTTTGAGATTGTGGCAAAATGCTGTTGATTTATAGATTATTACTTTTGGATTGAAGTAAGAGATCCTTGGTCTATTAAAGTAATGTGATTGATGTAAAAAGACTTTTGGTCTATGGGCAATAACTATGAGATCGTTGTAAAAGGGCGATGGTCTATGGGTTATAATAATTAGGCTCTATTATAAGATTGTAGTTTAAGACCGATGGACCATGGGTTAAAGGGGTGAGATCTTAGAAAAAGACCGATAGTCTAATGCGTTATAATTATGGTATGGTAGTAAACAATCGGTGGTCTTTGGGTTATCGTATTGTGTGTTTGGAGTAAACGACCCTTGGTATTCGAATAAAAAGTATGAGTATGATACAGTAGGAAATATCGTTGGTCTATGAGCTAGAAGATTGGATTTAGAGACGTTGATCTTTGGCTTGTAGGATGTTTATTAAAAATTTCGTTAAGGAATTAGTTATGCAAACAAAAATGCATATAGTATGTGAAAAAAAATGAAGATTATTCCCAACCAGTAACAGAAATATAACCATCCAACAAAATTTAACTGATCTTAGGGTAGTAAGTATAACAGTTCACTAAAGTTAGAACCCGAACTCAGTCCAACCTTTGCTATTAAAAACTAGGCTTATCCTTAATCCATTCTCAAAGAAAAGAAAATGTAGAACTGTGCATTTGTATAACTGTGCAGAGGTCTAGACAATCCTAGACACGGTATATAGTAGAGACCCACCAAGCTGTGTCTTCCTGGGGAGTCATACACCTCATTCTCAATTCTCCTGGGTGTCCTGCTGGTAACTATTGGTTCCAAGTCGGGGATGTTAATTCGCGTCAGCCGTAAACTTGAACCTGGTCTTGCCATCTCGTCTGGGTCTGGTACAGTAATCTGCATAGGAGGAAGGCATGTGACAAAAGTGCTTGGTACACACGTCTTATGAATAGAAGTAGTTAGTGGTGGTAGTGGTAGTAGTAGTAGTAGTAGTAGTAGTAGTAGTAGTAGTAGTAGTAGTAGTAGTAGTAGTAGTAGTAGTAGTAGTAGTAGTAGTAGTAGTAGTAGTAGTAGTAGTAGTAGTAGTAGTATATAGAGTAGTAGTAGTAGTAGTAGTAGTAGTAGTAGTAGTAGTAGTAGTAGTAGTAGTAGTAG
>RQTK01000036.1:744899-755393 GCA_003991915.1 Elysia chlorotica | reverse complement strand
TAATAATAATAATAATAATAATAATAATAATAATAATAATAATAGTAATATATAAAATAATATATGTGTACATGTTATACGTTTAAACAAGTTAAACAACAAAGTGTAAATTAAAGTTAAAATATTTTCAATCTTGACAGCAAAATAAATTATTTTGTAGCCACAAACCGTCTCTTTAACTCTATAAATTCGATGTATTTTTAGAACACTAGATCAAATTCCTTATAATAATATTCTTTGAGACTAGTTACAAGGCTGGGTCTCCATTATTTTTGTGAGACTGACATGAACAAAACAGTTGTGGTTAAAGGGAAATAAATCGTGTATGTTTTAAAAGAACAGCAACAAATAATTATGGTGCAGACGGGCGAAGAAATAAAAAGCGTTTTCTTTTGTTTGTTTTTTTACAGTAAGATTTTTGTTCAAGAATATTAGCGGCCTGAAGGTATAATTATTTGCGCGTATGGACGTTATCTGTCTTCAAATAGTTCCAAATACAAGTAATGTTGTTTCTCTAAAATTTCAAGCTGATTGTGTATCCCTATTCAACAAGTTCCCCAACTGCCATGTTCAACAATGTATCATAAGGTACGGGAAAGAAATCCGTAATGAATGGAAATAATTAATATGAAATTTAAAGAAAACCCCTTACTTTTCAGCATTATAGACCTCTAGTACCGATTACCTTCTAATAAAAAACCTCCACTAATCTGCGGGTTTAATCTGGTAACAATGTATCTTTATGACTCTCAGATCATAACTGAGTTAAAGTTCGTGTTTGCTTTTGTTTGCTGCTGTTTTTAATTGTTTTGTTGTGTTTGTTAATTATTACTTTCCTTTTCTTCTAAATTTCTTTTTGGTCCTCTTTTATGCTTTTGTTGTTGTTTAGAAATTGTTGTTGTTGTTGTTGCTTTTGTTTTGTTGTTGTTGTTTTTGTTTTTGTTGTTGCTTTTGTTTTTGTTGTTGTTGTTGTTTATGTTGGTGTTTCTGTTGTTGTTATTGTTGTACTTGCTGTTGTTGTTGTTGGTGGTGTTGTTGTTGTTGTTGTTGTTTTTCTTTTTTGTGCTTTTTTTTTATTCTGTTGGTTTGTAGTTGGAATGTTATTTTTTTCGTTTTTGTGTTCTAGTGTTTGGTTGTTGTTTTTTGTTTTGTTTAATTTTTTCGTTTGTTATTGTTTTGTTTTGTTGTTGTTTTTTTCCTTCTCTTCAGGAGGTGGTTGGATGGAGGCGGGTGTAGCCTTTAAAAGCCATTATTTTTTAATAAACCTCTCATTACTCTTCAACTGTTGTTTAATCCAAAACTCACTCACCCTGGGCGTCTCACGGGTAGCACCATGACAGGGGTGTGGGTCGATTCTCTCTCGTCAGTCGGGAGGTCCCCGAATTCCTGGTTGGCCCCGCCCAGGACATGGTAGTTCTTGTAGTGCGAGTAGCTGAGCTACCTGCCGAGCCCCCGCACCGATAGGCAGAGCGCGTGCAATTTCTCGACTCCCCCGCACCAGTGTCACTCCTCGACGCTGCTGGACGGCGAGTCACGCCCATCTACAGACAGCAGGTCTTTACGCAGCAGCTGAGATTTGGATCATCAAATGGTTTGTTCAATAACAGTATTGGTAGGACAAAGATGTATTTTGATTACACGTATAACAAATAAAATATTGGTAAAACGTTAGGACTGAACCTCAAATCTTCTCTATGGTGCAGTCATGTTGTTATTTGCTTGTAGTTGTTTTCTTAATGTAATGCAAATGTAATGGTTTTGAGAAGAGTTAGTTTATTTGATTGCTCTCGTTTTGTTTTCCTTTTGTTCACTTTTTATAAAGGAGGGTTCCTTGCGAGCCCATAGCTCTATGTGTGTGTGGGTGTGTGGGTGTGTGTTTGGTTTTGGGTAATTTTTTGAGGGTTTTTTTTTGGTTTTTTTTTTTTTTTTTGGGGGGGGGGGGGGGGGGGGGGAGGAGACCAGGGTGCTTTGTGGTTTCGTATTTCGTGTGTGTGCGTGTTCTTGCTTTTTTTGTGGTGGTGGGTGGTGGGTGAGGGGCGCTTTTTGTATGTATGTGTTGTTTCGCAATATAATTATGTCGCTGTAGATAGGCCTACTTATACTGGGGATGTGTTTTCAATACGATGTCAGGGTAATATTAGCACATTGTTTCGTACTTTCATATTTTCTTGAGCAGTTAATTTTTGGATTTCCGTAGTTCTTTATTATGAGAAACCCCATAATAACCCTATTTATTTTGTAACAATAAAATCTTCTCATTTTCTCATGTGCGGTGATAAGGAAAGTTCAAAGGAAACATTATATCACAACTGCTGACATTTCAAAAAGGAAAACAATTCTAGCCTTTAGGGTCACAAAACAAGGTTGTTTTGAATGTTTGAAGGTTTGAGATTTTAGTACATGTACTGCAAAGTGAAACCACAAATCTAATTATAGCGCACTCACCTGCATAACGTTGAGCCCACGTAGCAAAAGCCCTTAGGGTCTCAGGAACTAGAAGCTACTACCAAACTTGTAGTACGGTCACATCGGCAAGTAGAAGTGAAGACTAGGCTCCAACTTCCCTCTGTGCGAGCCAGGGGTATATTAGTATTTAATTAGAATTCAAAAAAAAATCAGCATTCACAACCTGATGGTTTCACTCTACTAAGGGTTATGAAACGATCTAAAGGTGAAACAGAAAGGAAAAAGTACACCATAGAATTTAACATCTGCTCAAACTGACCACTCTTCTTTGGGCGTTTTTTTGTTTCTTCCTAGGCTAAAAATATTAGAGCGGTTTACTCACCGAGGCCTCCTATTTTGGGAGGCGTCGGTAGTCACCAACAAATTTAATTGGCATTCCCGTTAGACATCATATATTCAGCTACTATCCGTGACAATAGTTTCCCTATAGTGACCATTACAATTAATTATGTTATTTATTATTGTATTTTTTCTACAGTTACAACTCACTGATAAAACTAACTGCTGCTATGTCTGTACAAAAATTGTATGTACATTTAAATGAGACGTTAGACTTGCAGCTTACTCTGCCCCTTTCCCTCAAAACATACACACAAACACACGCACATACACATAAAATCACTTTTTGTTCAACCTAAAGATACCTTTTAAATTAGGAAAGAGGCCGTTCAAACATAATCTTACACTCAAGAGAGAGGGGGTTCAGTGGCTGTTGTAAGCCCAATGTAACATAAGAATAGTGTTAAGAAATGGAGAAACATGTTTAAAGGGAGTCAAAACATTCCAACAAGAACGGCCCCTTTATAATAATAATAATAAATTACATTTATTTAGCGCTTTCCATTTTCAGAATATTTTTGAAAATCTCAAAGCGCTTTACAGTGGATACACTAAATACGCATACATCATATCAATCAGCATGCAATTAAAAATTAAATATTAAAAGTTAAAATCTTAACCAAACCTTTAGTTATAGTTATGCATATAACCACTCCACAAAGTTAAACCACCCCAGGGTCTTTTGGAGAAATAATAGTCATTGTGGCTTACGAAATGCTAAATTCATTGACAACTTTCTATATTAAGCAGAAGATAATAATTTTGAAGCATTTGTCTATACTTTCTATTAATGATATTTCAAAGAGCTACGTAATCATTTGAAAACAAGTCTAGTGTTTACATTTGTTTTTGCATGTCATTTTGAAAAAAAAATATGTACATTTGTTAGGAATATTTACATTCTCAAGAGATACAGTATCGCTTCGGAAAAATGAACTGTGGGGTTATTTCTACAGAATTAGAATAAAAAAGTATGTATACCTGTTTGGTCTGGAAAAAAATACAAATCAGAATAGAAGTATAGTAAAATGCCGTATTTATTAAACCTGTCTAAAACAGCTAAATCCCATCGTTAATCACTGGTCAACGACTGACGTCCTCCCTTAAAGTAATGATCATCAAAGAAACATTTCTCCTGAATAGTTATAATTCCGTTTGAGTTGAACGAATTAAGTAAAATCAATGATTAATGAAATATCGAACATCCGATAAACAGAATAAGAAGGAGATATATCATAAATCTGAAAGTTGTCTGTTCGAAACAGAGGGTCTTTCTTAAATGTGAATTTAAAAATTAGAAAAAGCTTCTACATCTGATTTTAATATGTTTATAAAATACATACACAATGACTCCCCTCCGATAAGGTAACCATGAATTCAACATTTCCAGTGTGTATTAAAATGTGTTTAAGCGTTGGAATGAATTAATTATAATAATCTTCGGGCATTTTCACTTTCAGCCCACTTACAACTACTGTTGAAAAATTACCCACACAAAAAAACTCTAGCTTTTCTTTTTTTTAAAATTCAGTGGTCTTCCTCTTCTAAATCGAATTTACAAAGGTTTTTTGTGTGTGTACTGAAACGGAAACCTTGCATGTCAAATACAACATACAAGGACAACATCAATGAATGGACAGGAGACTCAACAGCTGAGTTTTTTTTCCACATTGCTCAAAACGGAGACACTTGAAATAAAAAAAAAAAACTCGACAGGCAGTCCAGGCAACAAGCGCCCTAACGGTCAGGTGTCAGAGTAAAACCGCTGTCGAGTAAGAGAAACTCTTCATCAGATGAAGACGAAGACGCCATTTTATGATTATAACGCACTAGTTACAGACGATACAGTAGACTAATTTTGCCTAGCCGCCACACATATGATCAGCGTCTATGCGTCTACTCTGTGGGGTTCACACCTAGCTGATCGGCGCGGATTTCAAGTTCTTTAAAGCGTCGATAAATTCAAGCTTCCCCCTGTAGCCGCCCTTAGACAGCACCCAGGCGGATCGTAACCCGGCTGACGACACTGAATTAGTAAGTGAGTGGGTAATCATTTACCTGAAGGGTGTCTGCATGGCCTTATAGTGGACGAAGCAGTAGGCGCTGATGGCTACTATGATGATCAACAGAAAGCCTGCAGAGGCGCCGATCACGACATACAGCCAGGTCCAGTCCTTGGAGGACGAGGTAGCTGAGGCTACCGATAGGAAATAGAGAAGGAGGGGGAGAGAGGGGCGGAGAGGGGACGGAGAGGGGGCGGAGAGGGGTTAGAGGTGAATTGAGTGCACCTTTATCGAGGTCCAAAGTTAGCCTTAAAATTTCATTACTGTTTACGGGCTCCAAAAGTAACGTCACAAACGAGACAGCGCGGGGATACCGAGACTCCAGACTCAGCTCGTCATTTTATCTAACACTGACCAACCAGTAGCCGGGTATGCATACAAGTTTAGGGGTAGAGGTTGGGGGGGGGGAGGAGTTGAGTTGAGTTGGTTGCTTAATGTCCAACTTCAGCACTGTTATAGACTTTCTTCTGGACGGGGCTCGAGACTTTTGTCTATCACTTTTACGTGCTGCCACACAGAGACAGTGCGGAGATATCATGGCTCCTGTCTCATTCGGGCAAATTCTAGTTGGATTTCAATAGTAGCTTATAGTGAGTATCTCGAGTTAATATTGAATGTGAATACAAAGCGTTTTATGACAATAGGTTCTAATAACATAAATCCCCCCTGATAGGGTATGGGCAACACGGTTCATTTCATTAATCTTTTCTACTTATTGGGGGAAACAGCTTGTTAGGTGTTTAGAGTGATAAATGGAAACCTTTTGACAGATGAACTATGTCAAATAATCAAATTGGTAGGCGCAGGCTTTATTGAACTGTAACTGCTGTTATGGCTTTCAGCCTTAGTGTAGATGATTTCAAAGAAGGGTGGTAAAAATTGGATGGATAGAAAGCAAAATAATATAACCAGAGAACACTTGAAGAGTAGACGCTGATAGGACAACTTTGACTAAAGTAAGTCATTATCATATTATTCTGAGGACACGTAAAGAGAAGTAATGGCATTGAAAAAAATGGTGACAAATCAATGATCGAATGAAAAAAGAGCGGTTGGAAGACAAAGAGGGAAAATGCTGGACTCAAAATAAATTAATAACTTAGAGAAGTGGAGAGGATGGTTGTTTACGAAATGAGCTAAAGAACATGAATGAATTCGTGATTTCAAAGGGTAAGATAATTCAAGTACACAAATTTATTTGAACCATTTGATTGGTGTTCAAAAGCATACTTCAACATAATATGAATATTGCAACTGTTTCTAATGTCACATGAATCTTCAAATTAAAAAAGAAAAGGGTTACCGTAATTCTTTTAGAAAATCGAGATCGAAATTTGTTCTATTAACGCATCAATAGCTAATGATTAACTGACAAAACACTTACTGTTATAGTCAATGAGAATGTTGTAAATGTATTTCAATTCAAATAGTGTGACGTAAATAATAGTTTTTTTATTATTATGATCAGATTGAAAAGTGATGTAAACAGAATTAATAATAGGTATACTTACAACATACGGCTGCTGAAAAAAGAAACAAAAATAAAACATTAGTATTGTAATAATTAGCATTTATCACACTAGAAATTGGAATTTTAGTATTATATGTCTACAAAATAATTTATACCTCTGAAGAGGTTTATAATCACAATATTATTTCAGAACTATGAGTTTATTTGCATAATTTAAACTACTATGAATAGATACGCAAAAAAAAATGAGAAAAGTATGGGCTTCGTGTTTTAGCATACATTACAACTATAATTTGGAGGTGTTTTTTTTTTCTCAAACTTAAATTTTGCTTTAGATGTAAAATAAAATGAGATGGGAAGATACATTAATAACCCGTCAAAGGGAAATTTAAAAGTGGTTTGTACTCAGAGAAGACAGGCATCTTTATTAAAGCTGAAGATTTGTGAACACATGCATCGCTAACATGTTAGTGTTACTTAAGCATATGAATGCGGATTGATAGACATTTATTTATTTCTATACTTATGTATTATTGGATGAGTACGATTTCGTAGACAGGTAGTATTTAAAAGATGAGACAAAACCTCGAAGAATCGGCACTACATGTTTCATTTTATTGATCGAGTTGGATAAATAACACACATGATTGTGTAAAAGGAAAGGGGAAAGTTGATCTCTTGACGTTCGTGTTCAGCATGTAGGCTCCACCATCGGAGCGTGATACCCGAGATATGGGCCTTGCAATAACACGTCCCGTTACGAAAATGAAGACGATACGTAAGGGAACATGCACCTGCAAGCTCTACCCTAGACTTGCGAAGCCAATGAGTGATCAGAAAACCCTATGCCCAAGGGGTGCGATTATGTCATTCGTTTTCGTTTTGTGGATCGCAAAGACTGTATTATACTAATAAAAAACGTAGGCCTATGTAAGTTGACATAAAGAACCACCTACTTTTATTGAAAAAGTTGATGTTGTCACCAATACTGGCGCTGACGTAGGTCGAGTTCTGATCATCTAGGCATCGATCTGGGTGAAGGGTCCCTATGACAGTATCCCCTACACTGGACATCGCCTGGTAGAAATAAAATTGTGTATAAGATACATTAAAAATATTGAATTTGATATGGAGTTTTAAATTGTAAAAACTTTATTATCTGTGGAGGTTATGCTATTCAACTCACAAGCAGACAGAGAGATAAGAAAAAAGGAAAAAATGAGAAGAGACACCAGAGAGAGAGAGAGAGAGAGAGAGAGAGAGAGAGAGAGAGAGAGAGAGAGAGAGAGAGAAACAGAGAGAGAGAGAGGCGCGATGAGATGGACGGAGAAAAAAAAACAGATACATAGTTTTTGTCTTAATTAGTAATTCACAACGGAAGAAGATCTAAGAAAGATCGTATAAGCCATATTGTTTCCAGCTTTGGTAAATGTAACGGCGATATAAACCTAGATCCGGGGCCTAGAGGTTGTTTTTTTTTAACAGTTAGTAGTTTGTTGGACCTTATAACTATAAAGCATAATTATTGTAATTCTTGTACCGGCTGTGTCTACGTAGCCACATGAAACTAGGTATTCTCAGTTTTCTAAAAATAGCACTAGTCTTCATCACTTGCGATACAACTCACCCAACAAGCCATTCTGTAAGTGGATGATCCGTCTGTCGTACCGTCCTTGTTGTACATCATGACGTATGTCTCGGTTCCAACGGTGACATTAGCCAGGCACGCGAGATTGCCTCCAGCTAGGGAGTATAACATTGTGATCCAGTGAAATTTCAAGAAAAAAAAAAGGTGTATCTTTTCGCGTTTTAATTATTGTTATGCCATTGTGAAGGAACTACTTTCTCTTACGCATTCAAATCTTTACTAAATGCGTTAGGCATCGTCTCATTGTGTAGAGTTAAAAATGCAATAAAACCATGCTTTGTATATATATAATACTGTGTGCTGGTTGACTAATATGTTGTTGGATTGGGGATGTAAACGAGCAGAAGATAGGCAAAGTGTTTTATTTTGTTTTATGAATACAATAACAAATTGGCGTAACTGGTGTTTCATTGAACGATATTAAAGGAAACTATGGGTACAAAGTACAACATTGCAGTAGCATATGACTCGTCGTAAGCCTTCTAATTCGCATATCTTACGGAGAACCGTAAACATGCAACAACGTTGTACTTACAAGCTTATGATGATATTGTTTTTTTATAAGTTGGCTTGTTTGGAAGTTCCTTATAATGCTTGTAATTTAAGCGATGTGTTTCAATTACTGCTGGTTGGAGTAATCCCTGGTTGGTTGTATGTATCTCAAATGGGATCACGAATAAAAAATCTTGTACGGAGACATAATGCAATAGCTGCGATTCGAACTTGACTGAACATGAGTCAAGAGCACTGCCAGCTGAGTTTTGGTTGGTTGGTCTACATAGGCTATATTGTGGAAGGGACTCCAAATTGACATCTGACAATTTTATGTGCTGCCACGCAGGAGACAGGGCGAGGAGACCTGTACTGTGTCTCAGCCGGCCATATTATACTGACACCGCTCTACCCATTGAGCCAGTTCGCCCCTCACCAAGAGAAGTACCCACTAAGCTATCTGAATACCAAAGTGCTGGTGATTACAGTCTGTTCTCTCCATCTTAGTCACCACGGTCAGAACAAAGATGATAACTATAAAGACTAATACCATTTATTATCACAAAATTAGTGAGAAAACGAGTTGGCTTTAATGCCCGGATTCTATCCCACGATCCGGTGAAAATAATTGTTGGATTTTTCCTTAGCGTCTAATGTCAGCACTATAAAGGTTATATTGTGGACGGACTTGCCACGAGGCAGGGCGGGGATGCCATTACTCCTGTCTCAGCCGCTTACAGAGACACCAACCCACCCAGTAGGGGATGAAATCGGAGAGAAAAAATCGGGATCTCCTTATTGGGAGACCAATGCTTGACCACTTGTATCAGTTCACCGGTGGGCGCGGTGGTCCAGGGGTAGAACATCGGCTTCCGAAGCAAAAGGTCCCGAGTTCGAATCCTGGCTGTTGCGTTCCCTACTGGTTGGGTCGGTGACAGTATAATGTGACCGGCTGACACAGGAGTCATGGTATCCCCGCCCTGTCTCGTGTGTGTCAGTACATAAAATTGTCCGACGTCTGTCTTGGGGCCCGTCCACAATATAGCCTATATAGTGCTATATAAGCCAGTTCACCCTATTGAGGAAGAAGAGAGCTTTTTTCATACAAAGATCAATGTTAGTGTTGCCTCACCTGAGTAGGAAACCTGGGCTGAGCACTGCGTGTAGTTGAAGTAGATGTCTCCAACCCCGGAGCAAATACCCACGTAACTCTCATTGGCGCACTCGCTTCCAGAGCCAGAATCAAAGGTATAGTCCCAAAACCCCTGCATCATGGTAGGGCACGGTATCTTGGCTGCCTCGACGTTAGCTGTACGTAAAATAAATAGTAGGCAAATTCTAAAAATCAATGTTTTAAACTGGTTATTGTTTTGTTGAAATAAACATCCTCAATACAATCGGGACCCAAGAAGCAAAATGTTGGCCATGTCATGCGCAGACATGATTTAGAACATAATATTGTAAGTGAAAAAAATTAACAGAAGAACGACGAGAGGCAGATAGGGGGAAAATATCTGCGAAGGGCTGGGGAAATAGATCGGTGGAAGCAAAGGTATGGACCTCATTGTGAAATACCAGGACAGAGAGATGTGGGGCGGGGGCCGTGGGGATATGGTCACCAGTGCAACCGGCACAGTACTCCATGATGAGGATTGATTTATTATATTAATAATTATTGCAGTTATTTATAACTTTACGACTATCTACTTCCAAAGAAATATATACTGCCTGCTGTTATCATAACCAATAATAAAATTACAATGGTTTACCGTACTGTTTTCGAAAGAGATATCTGGCACTTGAGATCTGCCATGGCTGTTTTCCGTTATTTGATGAAGTGATTCTAAAAACTTAGGATTTTAAGAAAATTGAACAAACACTCGATTTAAAAGTCTTTGATTAAAGTTAATTGAAGTAAGCTTTATTTTGACACCATTGGATTGTAGTTGTAATGCAATATGAAACAGGAATTCCGTTGTTGATAATAATAATAATAATAATAATAATAATAATAA
>RQTK01000036.1:728248-740932 GCA_003991915.1 Elysia chlorotica | reverse complement strand
CTCTCTCTCTCTTTCTCTCTCTCTCTCTCTCTCTCTCTCTCTCTCTCTCTCTCTCTCTTTCTTTCTTTCTTTCTTATTTCTCTTTTTGATCATATCTAACTATCTATCTATCTCCCATCCCACATCATTTAGATCCAACGATGCTTTTTAGTAAAATAACCGAACAATAATTCTTTGTGCGATTAGAACCCTCGACATGTAGATGCAGCGGCACCGAACCGCCTTATAACTCAATGAGGGCATCGTTTATACCACTAGACCACTACGCTTCCTGCAAAAATAAGTTCATGACTAAGGTACATGTACTTTCTCTATCTTGATGAGGAAAATACAAATAGCACCAAAGGCAACCATCTTCTCAATTTAAACTTCATGATTTTAATTTACAAGACAGGAACAGGGACGGGAGTGAGAAAGTGAGGAGGGTTTTAAAAGAGAGAGAGAGAGAGAGAGAGAGAGAGAGAGAGAGAGAGAGGGTGTTGTGAGAAGTTTGTGGGCCCTGAATGACTAGGAGCTGCACATGATGTGACACTGTTGCTTTAATGTCTATCAAGCCAATGCTATTGTGAAAAGTCACTAAAGAAAACTGAACAATAAAAAAATATCAGACTACTTTTTTTATTGAATAAAAAAACTCCGCTTTCAGTGCTGTTGATAAATTTCTTGATATAAAACCTATAATGAGGCCAGAATTTATACCTTTATCTTCGTGCAAAGTTAGATTTTTAGCCTAGTATTCAAGGTTGGCCAACCAAAAAAAAAAACCCTCAACGCTTATGTACTAAGTCACGTCAAGAGAGGATTTTTACTTCCCATGTACTGGACGCACGGACGTTTGCCTGTTGAGGGTTCAAATCTCACAAAGCGCAATCAGTTTTAATCATTTCCTAATGAAGCCTAATTCTAATCTCTGTGGAAAAATACCTAAATTTTGAGCTACAAGTACTACTACTACTACTACTACTACTACTACTACTACTACTACTACTACTACTACTACTACTACTACTACTACTACTACTACTACTACTACTACTACTACTACTACTACTACTACTACTACTTATATACTACTGGGGGGCTTGGTAGATCCGGGGTAGAATATCGGCTTCCAACCCAGGAGGTCCGTGGTTCGATCCCTGGTGATTTCGCTCCTTACTGGTTGGGTCGGTGTCAGTTAAATGTGACCGGATGAGACAGGAGTCATGGTATCCCTGTCCAGTTTCGTGAGTGGCTTCACATTACATTGTCAGACGTCAGTTTTTGGGGTCCGTTCACAATTATATCCTATATAGTGCTGATGTTGAAGGTTAAACCAACTCAACAACTTCTACTACTATTATTGACACTACTACTACAACTACTACTACTACTACTACTACTACTACTACTACTACTACTACTACTACTACTACTACTACTACTACTACTACTACTACTACTACTACTACTACTACTACTACTACTACTACTACTACTACTACTACTACTACTACTACTACTATCACCACTATTACTTCTACTTTATACACTTCAGTATATACCTACTTCGTTACCGACCATACATTCCTTCACCACCCCATAACAAAGCATTTGGGATTGGCAAGCTAAATATAGAAGTCTACCCGTACGATAATAATGCATTTACTGACTACTTTGTAATGTACCTTTTATGACAGTGAAAGTTTCTAAAATTTTGTTCACGTTTGACTATGCGGACTTTCAGGAACAGATACATTGGATAAAGTACCTTACCAAGAACAATGTGAAAAGAAACGAAAGAAATGAACTAGATTGTTAACGATGGAAACTTTGATACAATACATACAGACAAAAATAGATCTTTCTTGTACACGTTTTTACTCAAACGGCAACAAATCATCACATAAGCGCTTTTTTATCATACAGACAAAAAATATTTTTTTTTAAATAACAATGCATTGCATGACTATTTTCTATATTAAAATATTAGATATGTTAAGAAGATATAACAACAAGAGAAAGTCACAGGGAAAATAAGAGGACGGTTCAAAGGAGGAAGAATGCTACCTTCCCTAAAATTAATTGATGCATTGTTTATACTCCTGCACACTGAAAATAATCAGGTTTTTATTATGTGATGCATTATTCAGCAAATAAAATCCAATGCGCCCGTGTCCAGTATTAGCCACGCACCCTTTCCCCCTTGTACGCTTCAATATAAAATTTATATGGGTGTTTTTGTTGGTGGTGGTCCCAACTAAGGAAAATCAATTTATCAATGTATTTACTTTTCACAGTTTTTCCGGTTCAATTAATGATATCAGCATTAACAAACATAGATAAAATGCTCACCCATAACACTTATAAAAATAATGATATTAGCATTGATTTTAGAGAGTCAGAAAATGTCTTGGGGGTCAAAAACCTCACAGTCTGCTTAAAACGACACAAGCTCACGTGTCTGTTTTCATTTCCACAGCTCATGAAGAAAAATAATCTGTCCCATACTCTTTGACAGAGCGTTGGTAACCAAGAGGTCCAGAGTATTTCTTGGCCAACAGCATTGTGAGGTAGCATGCCATTACTTTCCTGACCACACTTTGCATTCGGTGTGACTTAATGTATAGACTAAGCTGCAATCCATTCAGTACTGGTTTGACACAGAGGACCAGAAAATAATGTTCGTTCAGACCGTAGATCGAACCGAACACCTTCTCAATGGCGTCTTTTGTTGAGTTGGTTTAACGTCCAATATCAGACTATATATGCTATATTGTGGATGGGCTCCAAGACTAACGTCTGACAATGTTATGTGCTGCCACAAACGAGACATGGCGGATGCCAAGACTCCTGTCTCAGCCGGTCACATTATACTGACACCGACCCAACCAGAAGGGAGCGCAATCGCCAGGGCTCGAATCTGGACCTTTTGCGTCGGAACCCGATGTTCTACCCCAGGGCCACCACGCCCCACTCTCAATGGCGGCCTAACGCCTAAACCACTGCACCAACAGCTTATAAAACGCCAAATTTGCTAACGATCTAGCTTTCGAAAATAAAAACTATTCATAGAGGCAAGAGTGCCTAACAACGATGTCGTTTGAAAAAAAAAATGATATTGTAAACTTCATTAGAGTAAAAGAGGATTGTCAGACAGTCATTATTGGGAATTTGTTTTGGTTGCGCCTGCGCATAAGTATTGACCAATAATCTTTACACTATGATTTATTTAGTATTTTATACTTGTATTAATAATCCTATTGAAAATATAAATATTACATACTAAGATGGTTGAAAAAATATACTGAATAGGTAACGGTGCGTAGGTCCGTAATAAACAGAAATTATCATAAATATATTTTGTTTTCAAGGATATTATTTATTTGATTGTGTTGTTTATTCCCAGTGTGTTCATATCTAAACACTTGCTATGAAATAATGATGAAATTATCGGAAATAAACTCTCAATGGTTGATTTTCAAATAATATCTGAAGGAAGAATGGCGAAACAAAATGTTAGATTTTTATTTAATTGTCACCTGAATGCTATAATATTATGTAGGGCAGATTTTTTTTTTATTACTTTTGGAATCGTGATACACCGGTCTTTTAGAGTTGTAAGCTCACTCTTAGGTTTCCTAGCCGGGCGATATACATGGACGATAGAATGGGCTTTTGTCCAAACCTGTTTTAAAAAGTATTGATTCTGGAAATACTGACAGACGATATTTTCTACTCAATTTTCAAATGTGTTCTATTTGAGGGGTACGATCAGTTGGAAAAAATCTGGGATCATGCCTGTGACACACCTAAAGGCACCTTACCTATTTTCACCTACGTAGGATTAACCCTAACACAATCCATTCCCCTGCACAGTGAAAACCAAAAGGGCGAAAGTTCATAATCCGATTTTGTGTCGGACTCAAGAGAAGTTTCGTCTGCGTGCCAAAGTGTGTAGTTACCGTCGATAAGGATGGTTTTCTTAGCGGGGTTATATTCAATTTATTGAGTAAATCGTAAAGCTTGTTGATTCACATGATTTTAATGAAAGGCGTGGATATATTTCTGTGAAAGTATATGCCAAAAACATAAGAAGCCTAATGGAATTAAGTTCAAGACACTGCGAAAACTATTATTTATTAATTTTTTTGCTGTAGCGTAACTACATATCTTTAGGGAATAATATTCATCCTGTCTTTATCTATATAATTATGCTTGTCGGTTTGTCTCTTGTCTCTCTCTCTTCTCTCTCTCTCTCTCTCTCTCTCTCTCTCTCTCTCTCTCTCTCTCTCTCTCTCTCTCTCTCTCTACATACATACTTATAAATACATTATAAATACGTTTGTTTTCTGGTTGTTGTTTTATTTTTTTGCGTCTCATTGCTATTTGTAGTCTTTTATTTGGATATTTTGTAAAGCCATAAAAATTGAACCGCATGCTGTTAGTTGTTTTTACAGGCTTTCTCTCTCTCTCTTTCCCTACATACATAATTATAAATACGTTTGTTTTCTGGTTGTTGTTGGGTTGTTGTTTTTTTTGGTTTTTTTTGTGTCTCATTGCTATTTGTAATCTTTTATTTGGATATTTTGTAAAGCCATAAAGATTGAACAACATGCTGTTAGATGTTTTACAGGCTATGTTTTTTTTTTTCTAAAATAGGCTTTTTTTTATTTTCCGATTTATCAATTAACAAATCATTCCGACAAAACGCTGCAGTGCGCACGTTAAAATTTGCTTGCTTCAAAAACAAATTAAATATTTATTGCGCCTGAACTTGTTAGTCCAAAGAAAGTCCCGTGCATAGATATATATTTTGTAGTTGGTATTTTTTGGGATTTGTTGAATGGATTTAACAAAGAAAATAACATTGAATGTTTGAAAAAGGGCGCTCTCAGAGCGGTGATACTAATTTAACTGCTCAGTAGGCTGGGGCAAAATTGTAGACACAGGGGCTTCGAAACTCTTGTAAACTAAGCTACTGAACGCCCCACATCTAAACTTCCTGTTGCGACTCATTTCTGTCTGAAAATCCGCTTCTTTAGACTTCCGTCTTAATGATGCATTTATATGTCGGATTGCTCATAGTTTGTTTTTGTTTTTCTCAATTTTCGACCTTATATGCTCAAATAAGAAGAAAAAAAAATGCGAGACTGCTTGCATAACTAAAAGATTATGTCCACGTAGTAGTAGTAGTAGTAGTAGTAGTAGTTATTATTATTATTATTATTATTATTATTATTATTATTATTATTATTATTATTGTTATTATTAATTCTATCGTTATCATTATTATTAGTACCATTGCTAGGAGGGATGGAGGTGAATGGTTGTGGGAGTAATGAAGTTGATGATCAGGAAAATGGTAGAATCTTTGCTCTTGCTGTTCCAGACGTGGCGTTTATGAAAGTCGTCTTTTTTTTTCCTTTTTATAATTATTCAAATAATGGAGGCTAAATATACTAAACAAATCCTTTTCGTTTTATTCTTTATTCCGGCTATTAATCTGTTTCCATTTTTAAGAAGATTAAAATACAAGTCATTATTTATTACTTGCAAAGTGTGTTCTGATAAGCCCATAATTAGTTGTATTTGCATTAAGACCTCTTAAAGACCTTTTTCGGTAAATACTTACTTGGAGTGGAAATAATGAGTACTAGCGCCGATAGAAAGAGACCAACGCTCATCTGTGGATGCATTTTCTGTTTAATCCTGTTACTGCCGTTTGGAAACAGCTACTGACACCAGGAGTTGTGATCACTTGTTAATCCTTTGTTTGAACGTGCGCTATAAGCGGGGTTTGGATAATTTATTCTTCATATTTCTCTCTGAAAAAGAATAAAAAGAATCTTTTACTTTTGGCTGAAATTGAAGGAGGCTAGGTTGTTGTTTTTATGCTACATTGTTTCTCTTTATGTTATTAAAACAGTAATATAGGCCTGCCTTCAAAAGATTACTTTTGTTTTACTGTTGATTAAGTTAATCACGTATTATTTTGCGGGCAGCAACTTTCCAGTATCGTAGTTCAAATACATTCACATTTTACTTATACTGCTTATATATTCTTTTTTACACGCATATACCAACAGAGCCAAGCTGACGTAAGAGTTTTTGAAATAGAAAAATGTATAAGGACGTTTATTTATGTCCAAAGAAATGATTTTTAACGTTGGGAAAAAGGGGGGTGATGTAATACTGCTTCGCTTACTTGGTTTAATTCTTTTTAATTTAAAACATGGACATCATCGCAATAAGTGTAATCCAAGTTACATCAATCTTGAAGTCCTCTATGCACAAAAAGCTGTCATAAAAAGGAATGCACTTAATATTTCCTGACCTTCCAATCACGTAAACGCGTATTCAGTCTTGTATATCCATGAGAGATACATGTAACAGTGTGAACTACATTAATTATAGTCCGCAGAAATGAAACAAATAATTATTTCCCAAATTATACTTTTTTTTCCCACTGTTGCACTATTCCACTTTTACAAGCGTGCCTAAGTAA
Organism: Elysia chlorotica; assembly: GCA_003991915.1. Lineage (NCBI taxonomy): Eukaryota > Metazoa > Mollusca > Gastropoda > Plakobranchidae > Elysia > Elysia chlorotica. Next base: position 734,445 of record RQTK01000036.1, on the reverse strand, counting down.
TCAATGGTCAACTGTTCGACCAACTCGGAACTCATACAACTACGCCCAAAATACGGAGACCGGTGTTATGGCGATGAACTAGCCGGAACTTTGTGGGTGTAATTCCCTCTGTAGGCGACCGGCAAGTGGGCCTTTACCCCCTCTAGACTCTGGGCCGGCACCAGTCTGATAGGTTTCGAACGTGTGGAATTAGGATCGGCGCACGCCACTCTTTAGAAGCCTTGTGATAACGTACCCGCTAGCGAAAACGAAGTCGTCAAGTACAGAGATCTGTACCGGCGTCCAATCATAGCTCTATCCTGACTTACGGAGCCAATGAGCGATCAGAAAACTCCATGCCTAGGGGCGTGAATATGTCATCCGCAATCTCCGTGTGGATCGAAAAGCCTGTACATGTACTAAGAGTTAAGCTTCTCAGTCGTCGTTCTTCTTGGTCTTATTTTATGTACATGTTACAATATAAGAATTACTTGGAAATGTCTTCAATTTCTGGTATTTCCTAAGAATGACTATTATTCGGGTTTGGCTGTAATAATTATGTGGTTACTGAATGCATTTTTTAAAGTGTGTTGTGGTTTTTGAAAGTGTCTCATGAACCCAAACCCAGAAATTTTGAATGGTGACCATTCCAAAAGAGTCGGGTGTTTGTTTGCTTTCATATATCTGATGTCATAAAGTGTCCCTTCTGATTTCTGTTAGTGAATGTGGTACATGTATTGGTATCCAAAGAATTTAGATTTTTCAACTAATTGTGATGACCGAAACTGTCCATTAAATTAATGGATTAGTTCAGGATTTTTACTCCAAATTTATCGTGGGCGAGATGGCTTACGTGTCAGGGCACTAGGCTTTTTTTTTAAATTCCAAATGATCCCAGTTCAATGTCAGTCTAACGTGACACGCGGACACTTAAGTCCTGGTATCTCGGATCTATCTTTGTGGGGCAGTGTTAAGTTGTCCGACGATAGTCTTTGGACTCATCCACGGTATAGCCTAAAGAGAGAGAAAGAGGAGAGAGAGAGAGAGAGAGAGAGAGAGAGAGAGAGAGAGACAGACAGACAGACAGACAGACAGAGAGGGGGGGGGGGGGAAAGGGAGAGATGGTGAGAAACGAAATATACATATATGAACGTACGTATACGATTTACTTTAGAATAATTTTCATTTCAAAATAAGAAAGAAAATTACACATTTTTATGCTCACTAAACATGCGTGCCTTGAAGGGGTGAATTTATGTATTTTAGAAAAGAGAGGCTAGTCGCAGATAACAGTTATGTGCGAATAAATGTAAAGGATCATTAACAACCAAGAATTGAGTTGAGTCGAGTTTGTTGCTTAATGTCAAACGTCAACACTATATAGCTTATATAGCCTCTCTCTCTCTCTCTCTCTCTCTCTCTCTATCCATCTATCTCTCTCTTTCTCCCTCTATACACTCAGAATAAGAATAAAACTGCATTGCATTATCTGTACCAAATATATACTCAATATCCACAATTAGTGTGATGAGACTCGCGGCAATCAATGGTATGGAGAAAATTTGTCAGATAGCTGATTTTGAAAAGTAAGCAATAGGAGTAGTAAGTACAACTGTGAAACAAATTTAGCCGCTGCACTAAAGATAATTTTAATGTGAAATTAAAAATGCTGTTGGTCCGTGGTCTTAGTTTAGAATACCGTTCTACTTACTATCTTTCTGTAGAAAAGAGTCTCAATCATAACGCACTATGCCCATTCTTCTGCTTGTTGGGTCAATGCCACTATAATAATGACGGCTGAGACAGGAGTCTGGGTTTTCACGACCCTGTCTCGTGTGTGGTAGCTCATAAAATTGTCAGACATCAGTATCTTCTGGCCCGTGCACAATATTGCCTATACAGCCTGACGTTAGACTTTCAGCAACCAACCTAATGCACAATCTTAACAAGACGGCCTGTCTTTAATTCTGCTCAACATTTGAAAACTTAATGAGCAATATTTATAGCTGGGGACAAAAAACAGTGGTTAATATGTTCCTTGTTTGAGATCATTAATTAAGAAATTAAGAAATGAATTAAGAAAACAACAGTGTTCAAAATTAATTAAAAATTCCGAAAATTGAAAACTTTTCTTAACTAGATAGCATCTTTGAAAGCCGATCATTGTTTTACTACTTGTACATATTTTTTAATGAAGATTTTCTTTCTTTTTAATGAAGAAAATATTACCAGCTTGTTCATAATACAAAAAGACCAATCCTAATGTTAAAATATGTAATGTTGCATTTTTCCACCGCGATCTCTCGGTGCGTTTAGCTCTAAATTTTTGCGACAGAGCCAACGGAAACCATGCCATGTCTGTATCGATTCTACTGGCTATTCGATGAGACAGAGTCAGGCTGGAGTCCCTAATCGATCCGAGTGTTAAGGACCTGGCGGTGAAAGGATTAATGCTCAGGGGATTAGCGGCATTGGTTAATCCACTGCCCTGGCTATACAATACACGAGTCTTCTAACCAACCCTACCCAAGTCTCCTCTCTTTTCCCTTAACAACAGGCTTTTCGATCCACTTAACGGTAGCATATGACATATTCACGCCAATCGCGCCCGTTAGGCATGAGGTTTTCTGTGCGCTCATTGGCTCCGTAAGTCTAAGGTAGAACTATGATTGGACGCCGATCTCTTAGTCTCTCTGTCGTCTTCGTTCTCGCTATGGGTCCTGTAATCGCAAGGCTTCTGCTGATGGACCGGTAACGCCTACAGCAGGTTCTTGCTCTAGTTAGACTTGACCATACCTTCATCACAGTCTCAAGTCCAGGTAATGGCACTTGAAAAATAATTTTGGCCATATTTATTGATCCGGCAAATGAATGCTGCTTACAAACGAACCTACAAAGTTTGGTCTCCTTTTTTGTTAATCTATTTTTTTTAATAAAGGAAAGCATGTTGTACAAAATCTTACCTGAATTGAGGAACGACATCACATTGCAAATACTTTTCAATAATCGTTGTTTTTTTTTTTCCTCTGTTCAATTTATTGTGTACAAATACGTGTATTTTGACAAGGTCAGGTAAAAACGTGGAATTTGGAGAGAAAAAAAAACCCACGCCATTCTTTTCAAGAAAGTTCATAATCTTTCTAATATTTTGCTGTTTATTCTCTTCATATAAAAATGCTTTGATTTAAGCAATATATCTATAATGCATGATTTTTACAAGTGAATTAATTTTAAAATGTGTTGCCCTATGCACTGACGTAAGTAGATGTATATTCAAGCCTGGGGCTGAGAGAAATAGTAAAAAAAAAAAAAAAGAAACTAGAGACACTCCTTTCACTTCATGGTTAAGAGTGTTTGTTATTGTTTATTTACTTTTTACGTGTTTTATTTTGGTTTATGTTGTTATTGCATCCTATTGTTGTTGTTGTTGTTTCTTTGTTTTTTGTTGTTGTTTTGGGGTGGATAAAAGCGTGGAGGTTTTTTTTTTTTTTATTGATTATTTGTTAATTCTGCTATTTATTCGTTTCAATGAATTCGAAATTAGTGAAAAGGTTCGGCTTACTTCTCATTGTTTAACGTTTTAGCAAGCCAATGGACTTGTCACTAATTATATTGTCGAAAATAAGGAAGGACAGAGAGGAGAGGTTTTAAAAAAAGAGTGGGGTGGGGGGGTGCCAGAATGAAATAGGGAAATAGAGGAAAATAAAAAAAGGGGGGGGAGGTGCGAGGGAAGGGAATTGAGAAGGATTCGCATGAAGGAGGGTCTAGCTCTGGGAAACTTAAAGCCTGTAGCGTGTTGTTACTTTATTTCAATATTTTCTGTAAAGGGGTATAGTTACTGCAGCCAATCCATTTACTGTATTGCAATAGGTACAGACTGAGAGGTCATAATAATGGACCAGTTATGTACGCTTAAGGTACAGGCAATAAATGTCCAAACATATGATTAGAACATTGAGCAAAAAATCAAAGCGGTAGGCTCTCTAACGATAGAGCAAGATCTTTGAGTCTTTGATCTTTATTCATATACGTGTTTCCAAACTGTGCAGACCACTTCAGTCTTTGGTAGAAATAAAACGGAAAATGCTAAAGGGAAAGTGTATCTACTGTATCACGACGAAAACAATTATGGAGACCCGCAAGATATGAGAAATGTCCTCACCCATTTGTCAAAGAGCGTATTTGAGCATAATTTTGATTGTAATTGATTCACACCAAACAAAACAAAACAACACAATACAAAAACAACAACAAAACAGCACTTCGAGGAGATCTGGACTCCTGTCTCAGTTGGTCACATTATCCACCCAGCAGGGGACGAAATCGAACAAATGATTTTTTTTTACCGGTCGTGGGTTTCGAAGTGGGAACCTCCTGATTGACCCCACCCCCGCAGTGTGAGAAATAAACGCTCTGCTACCATCCTAGATGTGTATATAAGATTAACCAACTTAGCATGATGACTAAATAGCTAGATGGGTGGAGAAAAGAACAATCTATGAAAAGTTTAGAAGATTAAAACATTATTTCCAAAAAGCCAGCACCTTGGCACAAAATAGTTTCCAATCGCGAAGGGGCAATAGTGGATTCGTTTTTGGTTCGGTCGACGTCAGTATAATGTTACCGGCGAAGTCCCATGTACCCCAATCTGGGGCACGTCGCCGTAAAGGATCTTTCTTAAGACTTAGGAGGCGTTCAACTAGGAGAGAGAGAGAGAGAGAGAGAGAGAGAGAGAGAGAGAGAGAGGCGTTTGTCTGCACAAAGTTGTTTTCAGCGTGAATTAGGCGAACGCGGCGTGTTATAGTGCTCTGTTCGTATGTTTGATTATAAAGGGAAGTGACAACGTATATTCTCGCAACCATATGCGTCAAGCACTGTAGCATCTCTTTTTTTCACAACACATTTATAATAGTGCTTCATGTAATTTAAAGCATTAGAAATGATACAATAAATTCTTGAAAATTATTAGCGCATGTTTTTTTTTATAAACTAGTCAAAGTGTCTGAAATATAATAAGCGCATATTTTTATAAACTAGTCAATGTGTCTCTAGATAAATAGAGAATGCAGCGAAGTTCTTTATGTGTAACACATGCCTGTGGTGTCTATTGTCTTGCCATAACGTTGTACTTACGGCCCAATAGATGAGACAAACTTTAAACGTAGGCAAAACTACAAATTGTGCATTACTACTATAAGGGTTGGAAGCCGACAAGAATATTACGTTGGATATTCAAAGAAAATGTTTTTGATTGAACAATTCCCAGGAAATTGAAATATGGATATTTGATCATGATACCGAAAAAAAGGGGGGGGAGGGTGGAAAACAATATCAACAACCGTGAAATATGTAAATGATATCAGTATAATATAACCAGTCGAAACAGGAGACTAGATACCCCCGCAATTGCCTTTGTGTGATAGCTTGTGTGATTGTCAGACTTTAATATTTGGACCCCTCTACGTATATGATCCCCATTGGTTACTTAGAACACTTCAAGCTCTGAGAGAGCCTCTTGTCTACACACAGTCACTGACCAGCTTATATTGCGGCTCAAATTGCAAGCAATAAACGAAGAGGCGGCTGCAGATAGATTTTGCACCAGAACTAGAATAATAAAGGGGTGTATTCTACCATTACTCCTTTCACTCCTGCTTTGGTTTGATAAATGAACAAGTGAACAACATTTGGCAGGAAATAAATATTGTGGATGTCAAAGGGGCAGTTGTGTGTTTCTTAACGGCGACTTCACAAGTATAATTATATATTTTTCTTACATGCAACATCACTTGCAACATATTAATTCATATTATCACAATCTGTGTATATATTCTCCTAGAACAATCTTAATTTTAGAGTCTACCGAACAAATTTAGAACGTATCAATGCAACACGTACAACCGCAACATTTATTTTCTTGATGCCAAATTTCTTTTAGCGTGGATAACATTAAGTAAACTTAATTTTTGTTTCTCCCCTCTGAAGGTTTGAAGTAAATATAACTTTATTCCAGCTCAGTAATATAGACATTTTATAAAATTAACCAGATTGAGCGGAAAAGATCTAATGGCATTTTTTTATTATTATTAGTAATTATTGAGAGTGTTGTTTCTTAAAAAATTTAGTGCAGAGCTATTTTGACGAGACTGGGCTCTCAAGACAAAAGGGGATTCCCCTGACAGATCCTATTTTTAGACATGACGGGGATTAATGCGACT
>RQTK01000036.1:668078-726535 GCA_003991915.1 Elysia chlorotica | reverse complement strand
GTTTGAAAAATAGTTTTCTTCCATTGGCGTCCCAAAAAGTTTCATAATATTTTGGGTATGGCAGTTTTCATAGCCCCTTGTAATACAAGAAATAGGATACCGGTAAGTGTTTGACTAAAAAAGAACAACATCAATAGCATAACAATTTGCACGATATCCTGTATAATGTTGCAAAGGGCCTATTTTTGTTATTTCTTGAGGTATATTGAAAGTGGTTAAACGAAATCATCCATGCAAAATATGTAGGGTCTCACATTGAGTTTTTTTTTTTTTTATGTCGCTTGGTAGCCCAGAATTAAAAAAATTGTATCTACACATTTGGATCAAAAGTATATTTTCTTTCCAACATTAAATCACACCATTCGAAATATAAATACAATATTGATGCATATCAACTTTGTTAATGGTACGTGTCGCCTTATTTTTTTAAATCATCTTTCTTCTTGTACGAGCCATCTATAAAGTTTCTCAAAGAAAAAAAAAATATATATATATAAATATATATTTATATATTACATGCCTATTAAAAAAAGCTAATGCTGCATATACAGTGGTTATAAGCAGGTGCACGTAGGAAAAAGACGGACAATAAAATATGATAATTTAATTCCTCTTCCTTTAATTTGAACAGTATAATAATATATATTGCTTTGGTTCAATGTAGAGGAAAATGTGTAGTAGGCCTATAAATTTATAAAAATGTCCTTTTTAAAAAATAAATCATGCAATTCTGGTAAATTTCAGTTGTTAACGCTTTGAAAAGCCGCAACAAACAAACAAATAAAAAACGGGCGTCAATTTTAAATTGTTGTTACCGTACATCTTCTAGGGTGCATAATATGTAGGCTACCGGCACATATATCTTGTAGAAAATGAAGAAAAACAAAAAGACTGAAGAATTAATACAAAATGGCGAAGAATGTACTCTTTGGTATGTTCAGCGGGCAGATGAAAGTTATAATACACTCGAGGGAAAAAAAGATTTTGTTCAGGTTTCTTATTGACTTTATTTTATTATGCCTAGGGTCTACAGTCTTTTCCCGAATTATAACGTGAAGGGGCTCTTTCATTGAATTGTTCCCATGTTAACTTAACTTTTAAATGAGCGTATTATCCGAAAGTGCAAGGCTCCATCTTCAATTCTTATGATGATGATGATGATGATGATGATGATGATGATGATGATGATGATGATGATGCGGTTTTATTCCATTATAATGTTTTCGTTTTGTTTGTTTTGCTGCGCTTTTAGATTTTGTCCTTCTTTTCCAACAATCAAAATTAATAATATTCTTGCTAAAGCGCGCTCAAGGGGGGAAAATCTTCCAGAGAAGAGACGATCGATCTCTACCTATCAGTGCGACTGCGGCAGCAAGGCTCTCAGTTATGCGCTGCCGTTGCATCTAGATCTACGAGTCAGCAGAGGCTCGATCTTGGAGTAGCGGAGCGGAGCAGCTAGGTTAGCCCATCGCAGGCCCTGCTTTGGGATCAGAAAATTTCATTTTTATCCCATAATGCAGCAGTCGGAATCATGTGAATTACGATTCCGGGGTCTCACCTAATATTTTCTAGCCTCTTAGCCAATGGTTGCAGACAACGGACCCCACGTGATTAACTTTTTCCCGAAATAATTTATTCCCGTAGCATTTTGCGTCGGTCGGTCGAGCTCGGCAGCACCTCTGTCGAACCTGAAACTTTCATCAACAGCCGCCATGTTTGTTGGTTGTGATCATATGAAATGGTGAAAGTTTTTTCTCTTAGTTCGTTCCCAGAACGTTTATTTGATTTAGGTTATCGGTAAGGTTATTCATTCCAGTTTCACCTAAATTTTTGTGTTATTTGAAATTCATATATTCGAACATTGTGAAGATATCACACATTTACTGTGAAATCTACTGTGCTGCTTTGTGGCAGCGGCTGACGGTAGAATCGGAGGTCGACGTGAAGTCGGCGCCGTCCGTCATCAAGTTGCAAAAATAATGAAAACTTAAAATCTACGATTTCTACTGTATCATACGGAAAGGATGTGACCATGAGTGACTTACATTATCGAAACAGATCATTCAAGTGAAAAAAATTCTGATTGTGATGCAGTGGAAGAAAATTCTATTTTGGTTCTTGAAGTCTTAGGCCGAAGCGCAGTGCTGAGTTGATGTAAACATGGCCGACCATCAGCTCGGGCCCCCGTCCAAGAAACCAAGAATAGGATCGCCTTCTTTGAACACCCCAAGTGACAATGCTGGTAAGTCGCCTTTTGTAAATTTTATTGGAAAATCGACCTAGGTTATAGAACAGATGCGTCTCTCTTCTTACATGTGATTTCAAATTTAATGGCTTTTAAAATTGTAACATCTCAACTTCAGTTCAAATCACCGGGCAGAACAGTCTAGATGTCTAGATCAAAATCTGGATTAGGTCTGTACATTTAGATTCCAGATCCTGAGATACAATAACATTATTTTGTTTTCTACATTTACAGATTAGGCCTATTGAAATATAGTTAGATTTTTTTATAAGGATTAGATCTAGATCTAGATTCTAGATCCAGAATCTAAATCATAAAGCCTCTTATAGATCAAGTAAGATTAAGATCTAAAAAACCAAACAGGGAACGGTTGAAAATTGGTCTAGAAAGTAATCCAAGGATTACTATTATAGTGTAGAATCGCCTGTAAAATATAGCTCTAGACACATAATCAGTATCTATTTATTTACTTATTTCATGGGTGGTCAAGTTGTGTTTTTCATCTCATTTTACATCTTATCATATTCAGCCATTTAATTTACTACCATTCAGAATCTCAATCTAGATCTAGATATAGTCTAAATTCTAGATGTAGCCTTGTAGTCCTTTGTATAAATAGAATATTATAGTCTAGTTTAAATCTAAGAATCTATATTTTCTATATTATTTTCCCCTGAAAAGTAGATCATGGTTTAGATTAGTGCTTGTGAGTAAATCTGATCATTCCATGGATGCAAGACTTATGTTGTTGGACTTGGAGTCATAGGCAGCTCGATGTTGGTCAAGGATGTGTCTCCATTTTCGTTCGTGTTGAGCCAATAACAATCCATTCCCCCTGGCTGCTCTAACCCTAACTTTTCTCTTTAGTATTTGCACACATACAACACTTTACTGCATACCCATTCCCACTATTCAAGATAATGTTTATAAATGACAGTTGTGTCTTTAGTCTTTCACCTGATACATATAGATTTTGATAATAATGCTGGGCAGCAGGTGTTCTAAGTGAGCAAACTTGTGATCTTGTTGAAACTTCTGATTATTTGGATCCTGAGGCGAGATAGCAGATGTATTTTACTAAAACGTAGGGGGGGGGGGGGACATTTTCCTGTTATGTAAATTTATGGGGCCTTAAGTCAGAGTATTGTGGTGTGAAGATTAAACATTTGATTGCTTTGGACAAGTAAAAAAAAAAACATTGTTCAGCATTGTCAAAAGCACTGGAAAGTTGCTGTTCATTTTAAGTAGCCTACAAATCATTTTTTCAACCAAGTTTATATCTTTATATTATTCATGTGGATTGATGGTACAACGTTTGAAAACGTAAAGTAGTTTAATCTGTAAAATCTTTTTCTGTCCATGATATGGAACTGCTGTTATTAGTGTTAAAGCTTTTGGAATACATGCATAGAATGCCTTTATTTATTTAACTTTTTTTTCCTCAGCAGAATTCAATTTTGGAAGCCTCAACTTTGATGGCATTGTCAACGAATTACCAGATGATCTAGATGTGCAGGGAATTTCCAATGATGGAGGTGGGCAGGTCCCCCACAATACCCAGGATCCTGGTATGGGGGCCTCCTTATCCCAACTTTTATCAAGATCCACACCTACTTCGCAGACATCAATGCCTATGGCAGTCAACAGTGTCAGTGGCATTCAGACTAGCAGAAGTCAAGGGATGGTCAGCATGATGAATATGAACATGGGCATGGGCAAAAACCATATGCCCAACAGTCTGGCTACCACGTTAGCTAATTCTAATAAGGTGGCTACTTCATCTCATATTGGAATGAATGATGGTCTTGTGAGCAGTGCCTCTTTCACTATGTCTGGTGCAAACACTGGGATGATGGGCGGGGTGACTTTGAAACCAACAATGGGGAATCAACAAATAATGGCAAATATTACTGGTGTGAACATGGGTCAACAAATGCCAAATCAAATGATGAATGGGCCAAACAACTTTCAGGGCAATGCTGCTCTTATGCGTAGTTTGCAAAACAATGTCACTGCTTCTACTTCGATGTCTATGCCTCAGACTGGAATGATGCCTAATCCAGGCATGTCTCAAATGCAAGGTCATCAGGGAATGCCAGGTCATCCCAACATGAACATGCCCCCAAACCCTGGTCAAATAAACAGAGTAAGTAGACTTTATCCTTAGATATTTTAAAGTTCTTTACTACCCCCATGGCACATGACTACGAAGAATTATACATGTGCCTGTTGTTAGACTATAAATAATGTACAAAGTCAGCAGCTTTGCAAAAAAGTAGGTTCCAAGAGCCTAGAATACCAGACCTTTGTCTTATTTGTTCACAAATACGGCAAAAGGCAATCCCATGGAGATTTTAACCCAGGATTTCACAAAAAGAAGTGTCAATTGATGTAGAGTAATATTAAAGCAAACCATGATGGTGCATTAACCTCTTGTGAAAAAGGTGTGTTGTCCTTACACTTGATGCTGAACATTTAGAGTTGATAACAAGAACAACTTATTCTTATTCTCTTCAGATTAGAGTCTGTGGATAGCAAGCACAATATCTACAAGTATTATAAAATGTTCACCTTCTTATTTTAATAAAGATCAAAACACCACATCATCTTTAATTGAAAGCAGCATCAAGTGTAATGAATTAATATTTTTATTATTATTATTATTATTGAACCAAATTATTTTGTCAATTAAAAGCAATTACTGTTTTTTAATTTTCAGCCGGGTCAAGCAACTGCCAGTGGCACTGCAGGTCCGCGCCAGGCTTCTTCAGAACCAGACAAGAGTAAACTCATTCAGCAACAGTTGGTCCTCTTGCTCCATGCTCACAAATGTCAGCGTAGGGAGGAGGTAAATGGAGATCAGGACTGCAAACTTCCTTATTGCCGCACCATGAAAAATGTTCTCCAGCACATGACCACATGCAACAAAGGAAAATCTTGTGAAGGTAAGGTTGATTGCTCAGTAGCCATTGATTTTTATTGAAGTGTGATTTTCATTCTGTTTCCATTTGACAAAAGTTGTCCTTGAAAATGAATGAAATGAAAATAAGCCAATGGATCTGACCTCTTTCTCTCAAAAAACGTAAACAAAATCACATTATTGTTGTAATTTTTTTTGTAAACAATCTGCTGATTGGGCTAGAGCATAGACCTATTTTAATATGGACATTTTAATATACCTTTTTTGCACTTGTAAGCCGACTTGCAAGCATCACTTGACTTTTGTGAGCAAGGGTCAGACCTGTTATTGTCTAGTTTAAGATAAAAATGTTGGACATTTTTCTAATTCGAGGATATAACTTATTTTTCTCTGAATTTTGTGCCTAATTTTGGTCTAATCGTTGGAAGTGGGAACGTCTATAACTTGATAGATCTAGACCCAATCCAAGGAAATTGGGTATGCTTGATCTAGATCAAGCTGCCTTTCTCTGATTTAAATACTTCTGAAGTGTATAATTACTTAAGTAAGTTGTTAAGTCGTGGCAAAAAAAAATTTAAGGGTGTTTTTTTTCATCCCCTGGTTCCACCCCTGTTGTAGTTGTGCCACTTTAATAGCTGGTCTCAGAGATTTGTTATAAATGATGTTAAAGCCTTGTATTTTCAATCCCTAACAATGATTTTCAATTGTGAGTACCAGTAGTCTACACTGATCCGAATAGGATAGTTTTTCCTTTTTGGGAGCTCCTTAATTATACAGGAATGGAACCAGTTCCATTTTTTTCTTTGATTCCCGGGTGTGTTTTTAACAGCCCGGAAATTGGGATTTTTCTACACTTCGAAGCACATCTTCAGGAAGAAGAAAAAATAGAAAAGCAGTCCCACTTGCCTCTTAGCATTTCTTAACTCATTCAACTTTCTGATAAAAAAAAAAGCCTTAGGATAACCTCATCCCCTAAAGATATTTGGGTGTATAGTTATCTAAGTATAACTCCTCGTAATTATATTATGGTTTTTATCAATATAACCTCGTGATTATATTATGGTTTTTATCAATAGTGGTCCCAGAACTTCTGTGAGTAGATGCTCTTTATGTCAAAATTTGTAGTTCATCAGCAATGAACTGATGTCCATTTAAATGTATTTTTCAGTTGCTCACTGTGCTTCGTCTCGTCAAATCATAACCCACTGGAAAAACTGTACAAGAGCAGATTGTCCAGTCTGTCTTCCTTTAAAAAGTGCAGACAAGCGTACACCTGGGGGTATTAACGTGAATCAAAATGCCAACATGACCGCCCAGAATTCTCAAGGATCAAATGTAACTGATCAAGCCACAATGAAAAGAGCCTTTGAGTCATTAGGTTTACCATACAACCAGAACACAGCCCAACATAATGCAGCAGGGCATCCACATCCACAGATGAATGCCATGCAGAATGATGGTAAAACACTTTTTTATTTTTTATCGGTCAATATAAATTTTGGCGTTAAGCCCCCCTCTCTTTTTTTTTTTCCTTAAAGGAAATTGATAAAATGTTCCTCTCTTAGATTCTGTTTTAAAGAAACTTATTAAGGAAGCTTTTTGTATTCCGCCTTGTCTTGAATACTTTAATTCTTGCAGCAATTGTTGAGGAAAAAGCAAGTTTTTTTTTTGTTTCACATACATAATTATACTCATTTGCTTAAAGTAATATTTTGTTGTTGTTTTTGAACCTTGCACTGCTAACTTGTGCTTAATTTTTCTAATATTGTTTTGTTTCGTTTTTATAGGAACAGCAGGTCAGATGAACAAACAAAGTTTACCAAATCAAACACAGCAGAAGGTCATGATGAACCAAAATAACGTCAGTCCAATGGGAAACTTGTTGGCTAACATGCAATCTAATAATCAGTGCCCCCAAGTTATACAACAGCAAAGTGGCACACAGTTGGCCAACTCTACAGCCCAAGCAGCTGCGATGGGAACAGCTCCTGACATTGTTAAATCAATACCTGCTACCAACAGAAAGGATTGGCACATACAAGTAAACCAAGATTTGAGAAATCACCTTGTCCATAAACTGTGAGTTGATATACTTAGAAGAAAGTCCAGCCAAGTTAAGGTCTGGTTAATTTTCTTATTGGTAGACAAGAAATGGGTATAGTCCTAAGGTGAAATCAAGAGAACAATGAAATGATTAGTTGCTTAAAAATTAAGCTGTAAGTCCCCTAGCTGTCTTGGTAAATCCCATGTGGATACAGAGGCACCAGCTGAAATTGGAATCTCTGAGCTGCTGCAACTGTCGGAATGTTTAGAGTCTACCCTTAAAGGTTTAAACTAGATGAGGAATAGCTATGCATTAAGTGAAAGGAGAGACGAGTTGCAATAATTGTCGTCTGACACTTCACAGTTAATAAGAGCAAGATGTTGCTATGTTTTTTAGAGACGGCGGAAATCCTGATTTTTTTGTTTTTCTTCAAGATAGGCTCTGTCCCTTCCCACCGTTTATAGGCGGTGTTAAAAAAAACTTTCATTCTTTCACCGTTAAAGAGCCGGACAAATTGGCTTTAGTAACAGGTTGTTTTCTTTCTTCGTGGTCATTGTACAGTACACCTCAGACTCGACGAACCAGCTTATTTTTAACAGATCATCGGATGCAATGTTTATTTAAATCATGTGTTGCCCTGAAGTGCTTCCATAGACCTACATTACATGATTGAATCCACACTTAGCTTCTATCTACAGCTTTTTACTCACTCACACACACCCCATTCCCCAAAGTTATGTTGTTAATCGCGACCTTATCTCTTTCATCATGCTCGGGGGTCGTCCGTCGGCTGCCAAACCTCTCCTTTATCATCGAGCCAGCAGATCTTTGGTTGTCTATTTTTAAACTAGTTTTAAAGTGTCTGGTATGCAAGTTTGTTGGCCTGTCTACACCTCTTGTTGATTGGATGGGTATGATATGAGTTTGTGGGATCAAAGATAACTTGATTAAGACAAGGAGAAAAATGGGGGATTTTTATTTGTTCCTTGAATGTAAGGTTTTCTTTAAGTTTGGTTTCATTTTATTCAAAGTCTACTGTAGTTAAGTCTAACCTTGTGAAAACGTTAGAAATGAACATGCATTTTTCTACCTTTGATGAACAGTGGAAAAAAGACTCGGCCTGTAAGATTTGAGGTTTTGCATGAGCATACAATGATCCTTATCAATAAACAGAAAAGCATGGATTCAGGATCAATATTGCCAGTTTGTGTATTTCTATGATGATTTTAATAGAGATTGAAAATGGTACAAATATGTCCTTGCCCTTTTTTTTTTTTTAAGTTCAACTGCTTATCAATAATTTTGGTTCCTTTATACATATTTCATGATATTTGATACTTTTACTTTAAGACAAAAGAAATTTTTTTTCTGTTCACAGTGTGCAGGCCATCTTCCCTACACCTGATCCTGCAGCTCTCAGAGATGCCAGAATGAAAAATCTTGTGGCGTACGCTCGAAAGGTTGAGGGGGACATGTATGAGACCGCCAACAACAGGGTGAGAACCTATACATTTTCTTTCTGTCACTCTCTCGCTCTCCTTATAAGAGCTTAACTGAACTGATGAAAAGAAAGGTTCCGAAGGGGGAAGCAATTCACTTAATATCTTAGGTTTGTTAATGCTGTGTTGTTGAAATTGTATTTGCTTAGCCATAAGCAAGTTTTTCCAATGCCGTTATACATTCATTGTTTTCTGTCTTTACACAGAATGAATATTATCACTTGTTGGCTGAGAAAATCTACAAAATTCAGAAAGAGCTTGAGGAGAAACGATTTCAAAGAAGCAGGGTCCAGAACACGATGAACACTCAAGTTGGAAACGTGCAAGGCCAGATTAGACCAGTTGCACAAAGTAATTTGTCGTTTGTATCCATGTCACATGCTCTCATCTGAAACATTGCTCTTTTGTTAGACATTATTGATGATAAAACTAGGTAACTTAGGTGGTTTTATTAACAAACAAAAAACAAATTTTCTCGCACACTCCAGAATTTTTCAAGATTTTTTTGTTGCTGTTTTAAATTGTTAGTTCAGATTGACACAGCATTAAATCTTATTATCTTTTATTGATGGTTACATATATTTAGAAGCTTAATCATGTTAGTAATTTTATTATGATAACTAATTTTGCCGGGGTTTTTTTTTCCAGATGGACCAAACAATACTCAGATGGGAAATGTTGTTTTCAATGATGTGAATAATTTACAGCAGCCACAGCAACCAAATTCATCAGGAATGACAATGCCTATGAAGTGGCCTCCTAATGTGAGGGCAACACCTCCACCAGGAGGGCAGGTATGTCTTAGTATAAATGCAAACCAGAACTCCCATCTATGTATCATGAGTCACAAACTGTCACAGCCAATTGTCTTCAGTGGAAACCTTACAAAACAAAGTCTAATAATTCGAGTTCCTCGTAAACCTAATTTTGCTTGAGACTTTTTTTTTTATCTTTGTCTCTATTAAAATCAGACTCATTATTCATTTTTTTCTGGTTTGATTCTCCTAATTCAAAGCTCACACCACCATAAGGCATAACAAGAACACTCTCTGTCAAGCAAAGTGCAGTGCATATTGCTGCCCAAGACATGCCTTTAAACGAAATGCGGTTTGCAGAGGGTTGCTATAGAAAGAAAATTTTAGGAAACTATCATGAACTCGTTTTTATATATGTCCTTAAATAATTTAACACTTTTGTGGTTCAGGTGTAAGCCCTTCTGTAATTCAGATCCTAAGTTTTGACTAAATCCCAAGCAATTCGAACTATGAGGTTTCCACTGTATTTTAAATCGCTTGGGGAAAGCATATCAGGTCAACAGCCTGTGTTTTTCAACATTTTTTATGTTCTTTTTTTTTGTTTTGTTTTTAACTGAAGAAGTAATGAAGATGAGCTTCATCAAAAATTATTTACTAGGCTAGATTTACGAAAACCAACCCTAATGGCTTTACTTTGAGTTGTATCAGAAGACACAATCATGGGATGCTGTAGGAAAAAGCATACTTTTCAGCTTAATGGTAGGACTTGTACGACAATTTGGCTTTTTTTTAACCTGTATTTACATTATAGGTATTTTTATAGAAGAACCTTTTGAGAATTATGTCATATATAACTGTATAAGAAAATGGATTTTACTTATCTCATATGTTGCTTTTGGCATACATAAAACCATACAATTTTGTTTGATATTCAGATGCCAGGCTCGGCACCTTCTGCCACAATGTCTGTAAATGCTGCCCTGGCAGAATCACAACAACAATTTGATGCCCTGAAGCGACAACAGCAGCAGCAACAGCAACAAGGTAACCGGTTGATGATGCCAGGTTCGACTGTCACTTCAACCCACCAACAACTTCTACATCAACAGCTCAATTCTCAGGCCCAAGCTGTATCATCACAGGTAAAGAAAATTAATTGCTGGTGGGGAAAATTACTGCCATATCATTAAGAGATAAAGAAAACAGTTGCCTTGTGTTTGGATTAGAATTTGATATCTTGAGGTCCTACTTTTGAATATTGGGTGGGGAAAGAAAAGTTCTTATTTCTATACTATAACCAAGTCCGACACTGTGTCATCTCAAGCAAACTGTATATACCTTGGGTAGCCAAGCTGTTGGCCTGTTGGCAAATCATTATTTTAAAACGGTGTTAGGCAGGATTTAACTCTGATATGAGGCCTGATAGTCTTGAGAATTTTTTTTTGTCTAGATGATTCCCTTCCATATTAATCTTAAATGGGCCTGTGAGTCTAGATATTGAAATATATAATTATTTATTTTTTGGTTTGGGAAAATAATTATTATTTTTTTACTTCGACAGCAATCAGCCATTCAAAGTCACCTTAACTCCACGATGGTGGATTCACTGAATGGAGGTAATCAGCGCAACATGAGTGGCATTTTGACATCAGTGGGCAATGCTGTGGACAGTACCAATACCAACGGTGGAAAGCAGGGTCCTGGTGGTCAGCAATCTCTTTTGCAGCAGTTGTCTGGTCCTGCAGCCACTTCTGTTGGTCACACAGTTCATATGAATTCGATTTCTCGTACTTCCCAGCTAAATGGAAAGGGATCAAATGATGTCATGAGTGTAAGCATCACTATGGTGGCATGATATAATATTCCTTTGTTTTTCTATTCCTATAATAAATATAAAGTACTTTTCCTTAATTACTTTCCTTACTAATTTTTTTTAATTTGACTTCAGGTGCTTTTTTCTTTTTCCTTTTTAGGTTACATTGATTTTATAAATAACCTTGAGTAGCTCATAATATAATAATGTCTTATTCTATATTGCAGAATGACAATTCTCAAACGTCCAATGATTCCGGCAAGTCTGAAGGTGGCAAAGATATGGGTCAAGAATCGAAAAATCTTTCTAGTCTGCTTATTGCTGCATCACCTTCAACAGTATCACTTTCCACTGTTACGTCATCTCAAGCCAATGTTAGCTCATCCTCTATGTCTTCCACAACCGGTCTATCAACTCTTTCAATGGTTAAAAGCGAGGTTAAACAAGAAGTATCAGATGACATCAAGCAGGAGCCCGACTCTGAGGAAAAGATGGATGTCAAAACGGAAGGTGAAACCAAAATGGAAGTGAACTCAGTTAAAGACGAAAATGACACCTCTAGTCCAAAGCTGGAAAATGCAGATGATTCCTCACAGTCAATCAAAAGTGAAGATAAATCTGTTACTGGTGATGCCTCAAACAATGCTTCCACTGGCGCTGCTAAGCTCCGCCTAAAGAAAGGTAAGAAACATGCTCAACTGTATAGATTCTTCTTTCGTTGCTTGGTTAATTATCATCTGAGTTATATCTTTTGTTTGGATAGAGAACCTAGCGATAATCCATATGGGAAATTTCAGGTTCAGTCTCCGCAACCATTTTGCCTTATTATTTCTATCATTCTTGATCAAAGAGTCGTAACTTCCTGAAAGACTTTGTGGAACAGGTGTAAATCAGATATTTTATTTTAATTTTAAGGAATTCAATGCTTTAACTCTGATTTCTGCCAAAAAATAAATGAAAGATTTCTTCTGATAGTCTAATTCAGAGACAATTTTGAAAAATAAATATAAAGATTTTTTTTCTCTATACAGTGATGTCAATTTTCCATATCTTGCAGTTTCAGTAAGAAAAGCCTTTTCAGGCCATAGTTCAGTAAAGGTTTGTGTAATCCAATATGCTATTCTACTTTATGCAAACATGGTACACTTTAAGAATTGTGATCATGTTGGCATTTCTGTCCATAGAGTTGTGATAAATGCAGAAGGTTAATTTATTTAGTTCTGTTTCTTGCATGTTACTTCATGAGTATTTATGTTAGATATATGTAGCATAAATAACAATTTATCAATTTTTTTAATTCCTTAGTGTTCAACCCTGATGAGCTTAGACAAGCCATGATGCCCATTATTGATAAGCTATTAAAACAAGAGCCAGAATCTCTACCATTCAGGATGCCTGTTGATCCTGTAGCCCTAAATATTCCTGTGAGTTGTGTGTTTTACTTTGGCGTTTAAGCTTTGTTGAACATAGAAGTATTTTATTGAAATCAAGAGAAATAAGTTACACTTAATGTGATCAGAATAATGTGGACATTTTTTACAAGTAAAAAATTGATATTTGTTAGACTTAGGAAATGGTGCTGTTATGAAGAAGATGATAAAGTGTTTTTTAAAAAAAAAAAAAAGCTTAATTAGTGACATCTCAAAAATTGGTGATTGCTGCGTGTGTACAATCAGACCTTTTATTGAGATTTTATTTAGTATTCATCCCGTGTGCTTTACGATTTTAAAACATATTGATGTTTGTTTTATCCCTCAGGATTATTTGGATATTGTGAAAAAACCTATGGATCTGTCAACAATCAAAAGAAAATTGGACTCTGGTCAATACACTGAACCATGGCAAATTGTTGATGACATTTGGCTTATGTTTGACAATGCATGGCTTTACAACAAAAAGACATCCAGGGTGTACAAATATGCATCAAAGGTAATTTTTAAATCTGTATAGATTTTGTATACACCTGACTCTTTTCTCACTCAACCTCCCTGATGTTTTATTGTTAGTTATTTTAGTGGGGGAGGGGGGGTCATTTGTTTTGGGTTGGGTTGTTGTTTTTGTATGCTGTATAAATTTTCATGTGATGCATTTTTTTCCTCTTACAGTTGTCTGAGGTTTTTGAGTCAGAAATTGACAGTGTGATGCAGTCTTTAGGATTTTGCTGCGGTCACAAGTATGTCTTTTGTCCTCAAGTTCTATGCTGCTATGGAAAGCAGCTCTGCACAATTCCAAGGGACTCCATGTATTACAGTTACCAAAACAGGTTTGCTTTCTTTAGTGTGTTTATTAAAGATGTTGGCAAAAAACTTTGTTTCTGATAAATGTTATGTTCTCCACATATACGGATATAATTATTATGAATCCTTACAAAGATTTAGAATTACAAGCCTCTTTAAAATGTCAAAGTTGTTTTAATTGCTTGTTGTTATATTTTTTTTATTATTGAATGAGATACAATACCTATCATTTAACAAAAAATTAAAAAACATGAAAAAGGTAATGGAAATTTGTTGAGAATTTTTTGTAACCTTTTTTAAAAAATGTGCCACCAATCTCTGACAGCACAACAGGTTTAACCAACAAATAATGATCCTGGTTTTTGTTGTTTGTTTTTTTTTCATTGAGGAAAAAGTCACTTGGAGCTAAAGATTGTTTATTTATGGTTACATTACCAAGCCATTGCTTTCACACCTTTTCCCCCCCTTCTAGATATGTATATTGTGAGAAATGCTTCAACGAAATCCCTTCTGATGAAGTTGAGTTTTCAGAAGATCCAACACAACCTGTAAGGTGAGTCTATATTCTTGCTATGAAGTAAATTTTTTCTGTTGATGTTGACAATAATACACATGTACCTCAAACCGGGTGAGCTGGCTTGTGTTTATCTGACTTTAAGTGAATAATTTTTAGTTGGTAGGGAAAGAGTAATTTATTATCAAAATGGTGGGACCTTAAGAACAGCATAGTGTTATCAACTCTTTCTCTGTGTGACAGCACTGAAGTCTTAGGGCTAATATACTGAAGGTGGACATGAAGTAACCAATACCCCAAATCTCAGAATTTGATGGTACAATTTGGAAAATAGTCTTTGTTTTGTACTTCAGCATTAACTCTAGAAATTCAAAGCATTTTTTTAAATTAAAAACATTGTTTGGTTTCCCCTTATAAAGGTAAACTTCAAGCTATTCTTTATTTCATGAGAATAAGATGACTTGACCACCATGAAAAAAATTTGTTTTACAAGACTTGAATTTCTTTTGTAAAGTTAGAACTTTTTAAATTCATTTATTTTTTTATTTGTAAGGTCTTTGTTGAATCCAACCTATTAGTTATATTTCTACAATGTGGGGTTTGGTCTAAACACACACCTTTTGTTACAACTCTGCAATTTTTTTTTCTCTCAGGAAAATCAAGAAAGATCAATTTGAAAGGGTGAAAAATGATCAAGTTGACTATGAGCCGTGAGTTCAGAATATATTGATTTTGTCCTCATATGAGTCAAGAGTGGTAGATATATCTTTAAGTCGGCTATTTTGTTGGGTTTTTTTTTTTTTTAATTTAATTGTAATTAAATTGTTTTTTGTTAAAGTATGTATCTCAAAGTATTTAATTTAAGATGCATTTTTGAGTCTGTAAATCAAAACCACTAGCATAGTTTTTTACCAAAGGTTATACATTTCTAAACCCTCATTTGAAATTTTTTGCATTCCATGCATTTAATTTTTTTAGCGCTCTTTGTGTCCACTGTGCTTCAAAATTCTTATGATGCTGGGTAAATATTTTTCTACCTATTTTGTTTCTTGTCAGCCCTAACTGGTCTTTATTAATTACTTTATTTTTTCTTTGCTTTTTACAAACGTTAAAAATGGTATGCTCTTTCCTTATCAACTAGGTTCATTGATTGTGCAGAGTGTGGACGCAAGTGGCATCAAATTTGTGCATTGTGGTTTGAATCTATCTGGAGAGAAGGGTATGTTCACTGTGATAGTTACTGAAAGATAATCTTTAAAGTTAAAAACAATATTGTTTAATATCTTAAGACCAACTGTTTCTTGCTGCCAATTTTGTGTATACAAGCATTTCTTATCATTTTTAAAGTTCAATGACATGTTTCTTTTGTTTTGTTGCTCTTTAGGTGGACATGTGATGCGTGTCACAAAGCATTGGGCACAAAAAGAAAAGAAAACAAGTTCACAGCCAAAAGTATGTTTTCTCAGCTATATTGTACGATCATAGACTGCTTGCATATTTGAGTTGTTCTTTTTTGTGTTTATTTAATTTTTTTTTAATCTGCGCCGTGCCATATTCAATACCTGTAACCGGGATGTGCATGTTGTTTTGTGCAAATAACAGTGGAGATAACAGCAAAAAACTTATATTTTAATGCAAATTTGTGTTATATAGTCCCATCTGATTGCAACAGTCCAGACTTTATAAATCAGCAACATGTCATCTTCATCGTCATCTCCCAATTAAGATTTTTTTCTTTCTTTCTCCATTTTGTATAAATGTTTACTCAAAATGTTGTTTAACACTCATTTTTTTTCTGTTAGAACTCCCAACGACAAAACTGGGCACATATTTGGAGAACAGGATCAACAACTTCATCCGTAAGAAGGATACTCAGTCTGGAGAAGTGACTATCAGGGTCTTGTCAAGTTATGATAAAGTTACAGAGGTTAAGCCACTCATGAAAATGAAGTACGTTGATCATCAATTTTTTGTTGTTGTTTTTCTTTTGTTGCTTTTTTTCATGATTGCCAATGCAGTTCTCAATCCAATGATATACTAATAGAGTTAGAATCACACTCAATTCTAAAATCTTTGAAATTGCATTGAACGATTATAGTTACACTCAATATTAAAATCTTTGAAATTGCATTGAACCATTATAGTTACACTTAATTCTAAAATCTTTGAAATTGCATTGAACCATTACAGTTATATTGATTTCTATGAATCAACGACTTCAGCTATTCATTCAGATACTGTGTTGTTGTTGGTTTTTTTTTTACTATTAAATAATGTTTCATTTTCACAGATTTGGAGAAGAGGTTCCAGAGTCATATCCCTACAGAGCAAAGGCCATGTTTGCGTTTGAAAATATTGATGGTGTGGATGTTTGCTTCTTTGGCATGCACGTCCAGGAATATGGCTCTTCATGTCCTGCCCCCAATACAAGGTATGAATTTTTCTTTACTCAATAATATTTTCATCTACATCTCTTCTTTTTTTTTTATTAACTCTTTTGTTCATCCCCTTGTTGCTACATTGTCAGAATTTCTTGTTTTCAATTAAAGGGATATATATTATATATTTGTACTCAATTTTATATTTCTGGTTTGGGGTTCTTTCTTAACTTTTTATGATATACATAATGAAATTCTTATTTTATTGTTTCTTTGAAAAAAACAGACGAGTGTATATCTCCTACCTGGACAGTGTTCACTTTTTCCGGCCTAGACACCTGAGGACTGCAGTCTATCATGAGATTCTTATTGGATATTTGGATTATGCAAAGGCACTTGGGTACACAACAGCCCATATATGGGCTTGTCCCCCAAGTGAAGGAGATGATTACATTTTCCATTGTCATCCACCAGAGCAAAAAATCCCAAAGCCCAAACGCTTGCAAGAATGGTACAAAAAAATGCTTGACAAGGCTATCATTGATCGTGTGGTTGTTGATTACAAGGTAAATAATTTAGCCAACCATTATATTTTTAATTGTATCTGTGAGACAAATGTAGCAACACCTCTAGTGCAAAAGAACAGTGGTAAAATGGGTATTTGTTAATAACCAAGGAACTGACTTCTTTTGACATACTCCGATGATGGAAATATAAATATTTTATTTTTTTCATCCATTTTCATTGATTTTAGAAAACGTCAGTTTCATGAAATACAGCTGCTATATGTTCTTTGTCAATTTTTGCCTTAGAAAGTCTCCTTGTGCAGCATCACAAAAGAGCAAGGTACATGTAATTTCGAAAATAAAAAGACCAACTGTTTGGCTTAGAAAATGCTTTTGGGTGTTCTACAATGGAAACGATGTATATATGAAACTAAATTTGTTGATTTTAAAAATTTAAGCATTTTGTGGTATTTTAAAAAAAAATATGGTAATGTAACTAATTTTTACCCTTTTTAACAAAATAATTTTTTTTTTTAACCCCAGGATATTTTCAAAGATGCATTGGACGGCAACTTAGCAAGTGCGAAAGATATGGCATATTTTGAGGGTGACTTCTGGCCTAATGTTATGGAAGACAGCATCAGGGAATTGGACCAAGAAGAGGAGGAAAAAAGAAAGAGAGAAGAGGCTGAGGCAGCAGAGGCAGAAGCTCAAGATGTTGTTGAAGAAACAATTGATGCTGTAAGAGCTTTTTTTTTAGATTTATTACTCAATGTGTAGACAGCTGTTGTGTTTTTGATAAGTTACAATGTTGTGGGTTAAGAGGTCTATCTTTGTTTTGTTGTATTCAAAAGGATTTTCTGCAATCAGAAATTGAATTAAAAATTGCTTTTTGTTCTTTAGTATTGTTTTATTTTATTTTGTTTGTTGTATTCTTAATGCAGTAATATATTGCTTTCAGTTTCAGGGTGCACAGATTGATAAATGTAATTTAAGGAGAATAAATTTGGATTTTGTTTGGCTTGCTCTATTTACAGGATACTTCAAATCAGAAGAAAGGGGAGAAAAAAGGGCAAAGGAGCAAAAAAGCAAACAAAAGCAAGAGCAGTGCTAGGAAAAACAATCGTAAAACCAATTATCCTCAGGGTACCAATGATCTCACCACCAAGCTTTACAATCATATGGAGAAGCATAAAGAGGTAGGTTCTGATAATTATATGGTCTCTCAGATCAGTCTCCTTGAAGAACATACATTATTATAATTTTTCTTAAAAGTAAAAACAGGTAAGAGACGAAAAATTAAGGTCCTGATTGTTTTCAAATGTTGAACTTAAAAATGTTACTTAAAAATTACATCTACGCAAAATTTTCATTACAAAATCATTCCAAATTATTTCATCCCTCTTAGTATGTTATAAATGTACAAGTGGGCATGAATAATGTTTAAAATGCGGTCGCCAATATTATTTTTTTTATTAACTTATGAAACAAAACAATTCTAATATATGAGAGGCAAGATGGACAACAGGGCTTTTGAAATGTGATTTGAAAGTAGGCACATTTCTATACATCGCTGATATCTTCATAGTAGGATTCTCAATATAGAAAAAGAAGATATGGTTAATTTTGTAGCTGTATTTCAATATATTACTTCCTTTACTGTAGCCAACATTAATCTACAGGCCCCCATTTCTGTCAGTAGCATGGCTTTATTAAAAACTAAGGATTGTTAGGATAAGATTTGTGGAAAAGTAAAGCCTCATACATTTGCACATAGTTCACAAATCACAAATGAAACATTTTCTATTGTGGAAAACGTTGAGAGTTTTAAGGCAATAGGTGTGGCAGAGGTGCTGCTTTTAAATGAGGTGTCTGCTCAACATAAAACCAACTGTTGGAAGGTCTTATTTTTTAAATTTTAAATTATTATTGCACACTGAAGAATAGATAAAATAGTCTTGATGACAGGAATTACACTTGTAGTAGAAACAAGGACTTGGGAACACAAATTTTTTGTGTATAAAATGAGATATAAAATATGATTTAAAAAAACGTTTTGTTCAAAATTATTGGCGTGTAACAACACTGCCTTTTGTATCATTTCAGCGATGGGTTTTTTACGGTATGCAACTGTGCACTTTATTGAAAGCAAATATAACTATTTTAAAAGGATACACTGGAAAGTCGCATCTGTCACAACCCTATGGGAATGGCTCACATTCTACTGCAAGAAACATAATTTGGCTATTTCACTTTCAGCACAATGCGTAGTTGCTCCATACTTATGTCATATTTTATTTTTTTCTTCATGTACTACTACCCCTTTTCTGTAGCCCTTGGTTAATTAATTTTGTATGCTCGTGGTTGCAGGTTTTCTTTGTGATTCGCCTGCATAACCAACAAATTGCAGCTTCACTGGCCCCAATTTGACTTGGACTAGGTCGTTACTCAACACATTTGATGGATGGTCGTGATGCTTTTCTAACCACTGCTAGAGAGAAACACTACGAATTTTCCTCATTGCGGCGAGCTAAGCTTTCATCAATGGCATTGCTGTATGAACTTCACAATCAAGGAAAAGATGCATTTGTCTATACCTGCAATAGTTGCAAAGCAGCTGTGGAGACGCGCTATCATTGCAACGTCTGTGATGTAAGTACAAATTTATATTTTTCTCATCAAAGAAACATATAGACTACCAGGAAAGTATAAGGCGGATTTCACAAAATAGGTACACAGAGGTAGTGCTAACTTTCAAGTTGCATTTGAGATGATGTGTTGATAAATTCTTTTGTTTTTTATATTTACAGTTATTGAATAAGCTAGAAAAGCAACCAAATATGAGCGTCATAAATGTGCCGCCCTTGTCGATTTACTGATGAATCAAATATCCAATTTTATTGTTGTTGACAAATATGAGGACTAAATAGGACAATCCTTTCTTATTCATATATTCTGGATTAAAAGCAAGTATGGTGTTTAGAAAAAATGCCTCCAGTTCTTTTTGTAAATTGTCATGAATCAAGGAGCTTTTAAAAATGTCTTTTGATGTCCCAACGTGTGCCTCCAATCTACTACTTTAGATCTAGCCTTCTATTTTAAGGAAAGATCTCATGGAATCTCTTCTGTTTGGAAAACAGGAAGGCGCATATAAATAGCATGCACTGAAGACAAAGAATTAAACTAAAATTAACGCGCGGAGGAGGTGTGTTTTGGGCGATTTTTTACAGGGGCCGTCAGTTTCTCGACTTTCCTTTTTGTAACTCTGTGGCTTTGTGCCCCTGAACAAGCGTGAAATACAATCGCTCTGTGTCAAACTTCTTGTAAGCTCTTCGTGTTTCGCGGTATTTAGAGTGCTGTTGGTTTTTTAAAACATGTATATTGTGTTGACAAGGGCGGCGACATGGGGCTTTAGATCTACAGATTGTTCAAATTTACCTTTTTAGCTCCTGAGGACATTTTAATAGCAAGTAACTTTTAGAAACGTAAAAATATGCACATTATTATACCTGAATGAAAAGAGAAAGAAACTTTTAATAAAAGATAGACATAATTAGCTTGGGAGTCAACGAACAATTTAAAAAAATAAAAGATGAATTTTAAAACTCGCTATAATTTCAGGAGAACTAACAATCTTTAGGGTCAAGGGAAATAATTTAACCCTATATATCTCTTTTTACATCTTAGTTTTGAGGTATTCAAAGTTTTAATGTTGCAAACATATTTATTAATGATAACTAGCATGCAATCTTGAAATTAAAATGTTTATAAGAAATATATTTATATATATGTATGTATGTTATAACTCATTTTAACCACATGCAACAACAGTTAACTTACCTTTATCAAATTCAGGACTAAAATAACAGATGTTTTATGGCAAACTTCAAATTCAAATTTTGCTAAAAGTAAACATTTGTAGCTGAAGTTAAGTACAATGAAAGAACCAGCGCATTTCCCCCTATCCAAAATTGGGATATTTCTGACCTACTTTTGTGAAACCTGCCATAAATAAAATGTCATCGATTCTTGCAAACTGTTTAGCAGTTGATAAAAATATTTACACTATTTTTGTAACAGGCCAGTTTCTAGATTACTTTTTGATGAAGAATATTTGCGGTTCATCCAAGTTATTTGCAACAGCATATACTTGATTAGATTTTTTTAATGCAATATTTAAGTAATTTAGTGTTTTCTTTTTAAAAAAAATAATATTTTGTAGTTGTGATAATAGGTGGTTGTTAGCCTTTTCATGCCTTGTAATTTATCAGTAGCTTGTAATAGACGTTCAGTTAGAACATTTTGAAATCTATTGAATGAGTGGACCCTAAAACGAAGTTTATAAGGCATCTTTTTTCTATTTTCTTTTGAAAACATTTTATTTGGGCCAGATTTTATCATTTTGCCTTATTTCCTCAGGATTTTGATCTTTGCATTCCATGCTACAAGAAAGAGAATCACCACCATCCTATGGTCAAACTTGGCTTGGGCTTGGACGATATTGCCAGCTCGGACAAAGAAGAAAACCCAGGAGAATCTCGGCGGAAGTCAATCCAACGTTGCATTTCTTCTTTGGTTCATGCTTGTCAATGCAAGAATGCCAATTGTCGCAACAACACATGCCATAAAATGAAACGTGTTGTCGCGCATACAATGGGTTGCAAGCGTAAGCTGAACAATACCTGCCCTATCTGCAAGCAGCTGATCGCCTTGTGCTGTTACCACGCCAAGCATTGCAACGAGAGCAAGTGTCAAGTGCCTTTTTGCCCTCAATTGAGGAATAAGCTGAAGCAAAAGCAAATGCTGACTAACCTGCACCAGGCGAAGATGTTGCGGCGCAGAGTGGCTATCATGACTGGCAACACAAACAATTCTAGCAATGGACCAGCAAGTACTTCAGCAGTGGAAGCCTCACCCCGACCTGTTACAACTCAGCCTTACAACAGCCCTGCCAGTGTTGGAAAAGCTCCATGTGGACCCCCTGTTGCAGCTAAGAGAGCGGCGCAGGAGGCACAAGTGGAAGCTGAAGCACAGAGACAGAGAGCGAGTGTTCCAAATATGGCTGGTATGGGCAAAGGTAAGCCTGCTATGCAAGCTCCTATCCGTGCTCCACCACCTAACATTGTTCCATCTACTGGCAAGCCTCTGGCTGGAACTCCACAAAGACCTGCCTGGACTCCATACATGCAAAACCAAGCTCAGCAACAACCCAGGACGGGCATAGCAGCAGTGCGCATGCAACAACTTCAGCAACAACAGCAGCAGCAACAGCAACCTCAACCACATACCCAGCAACAAGTTGTACCAAATATGGTTCCTTCAGCTGCTAATACTGCTGGGCCAGCAGGAGCTAGCAATGTGGCTGCTGTTCGCATGTTGCAAGCTTTAAAATCTCAAAGTTTTTCACAGTCAGAATGGCTTTCGGTTTTGACTAAAAATCCTCAACTGATGGCCCAAGTTTTGAAACTTAGAAATGCACGAAGCCAGCCCCAAAACCAACAGCAGCAGCAACAACAACAGCAGCAGCAACAACAACAGCAACAGCAGCAGCAACAACAGATGCATGCTATGCCTAATATGGGACAGCCCTTACCTCAACAGACAGGTCAGATGCAACAACAGCAACAGCAGCAGCAGCAGCACATGCGCAGTCAGATGTTCCAACAGCAGTTTAGGCAACAACTGCAGCAGCAGCAGCAACAACAGACTTCTCAAATGAACCAGTTTGCTCAGCCTCAACAACCCTTTGTGCAGCGTCAACGTCCAAGCTTTCCACCATTTCAGGGTGAAGCTGGACATGGCATGCCACAATTTCAACAGCAGCAGCAGCAGCATTTGTTGCACCATAAAGCTCAACAACTTAAACATCAGATGGTGGGGGGGCAGCCTATGAGCCCATCACAGTACATGCTTGCCCAACAGCAAGCCAACCACTCACCTCAGCAGATGTTGCAACAAGTACGATCTCCACCAGCACCAGGACCTGCTGGACTCTCCCAAACGGTCCGTTCACCTCAGCCAAGCCCGTCTCCCCGTCAGCAACCCATTCCATCCCCTCGCCAACTCCAACAGTCCCCCCATCACAATATGGTTAATAACCAATCTCCACTGCATGGCATGGGAGTAGGTCAGGATGGCTCACAAATAAACAATGACCATGTCATGCTCTCATCCTTGCAGACTCACAATTCCATGTCACAGATGTCAAACTCGGATGTAAACATGGGTCAGCAAGAGGGTGAAGTGGCACCACTGAATCCACAGGAACATTTAGCTCATTTTGTGAACCAAATTTGAAACTGTGTCAGTGTCCCTGTTTGTGTGAATATCTGCTAATTTATCAATTTGTACCATCTTTCTGTATGATTGTTTATTGTACATATATCAGTGCTTCTTATAGAACAAATGTGATCACCATTGTTTCCGTTCAAGAGTTGTTTTATATTTTTTACAGAAAATTCTCAGTTATGTTTGTTGCCATGAATTGGGGTTTGTGTAAATTTCTCAAAAACCTTATAAGGAAGATTATGTAAGTTTGCTTGTATATAAATGTACAAACAAATTCATTAGAACAAACCAGAAGGAATGAGATTGAGTGAACCCTGAACATAAGATTATAGGAATTGTGGGAATCTTTGCAGTTCAAGCATGTTTGGTTTTATAGTGAGTGGTTCATTGTTGTAATATAGAGAGAGCATGTTGTACTTGTTAAAATGGTCAAAGGGGGAAA
Organism: Elysia chlorotica; assembly: GCA_003991915.1. Lineage (NCBI taxonomy): Eukaryota > Metazoa > Mollusca > Gastropoda > Plakobranchidae > Elysia > Elysia chlorotica. Next base: position 702,894 of record RQTK01000036.1, on the reverse strand, counting down.
CTGTTTTTGACAACCATATCATTGGCTTAGTTTGAGCTATCAAGAAAACCTTAGCATTCTGAAGTCATCGTCGATCTCTGTGATTTCCCGTAAGCTATCTATCTAAAGCAGCTAATGCTGTGCTGAACTTTAACCAAAGACTGACTACATAATTATAATGTGCAACTGGTGCCTAACAGGGCCCAAAATTTTTCAGTTCCATAGGCTGTCCATGAAGATACTAATAAGCACAGTTCATGTACCCCCTCCCCCACACAAAAAATGTGATTGCTTGTTAGGGATGTTATTTTGTCACCTCAACAATTTCACACATCAAATTGTTGTGTGGAGTTCCTTCCCTTCCAGTGCCATTGGGATTTAGCCAGATTCTCAGCTGTCTCAACCGACTTGTCCATCGTTTGACATCCCCTCTTTTACAACTCATCACTGCTTAAGTCATGATTGCCAAACCATTCCATACGGGAGTGGGACACTGGGTGTGGCCAGAACTTGTACAAATTGTGTGAACTGGGAAAACAATTTTTTCGACTTCTATATTTCAAATGAGTATGCTTTTGACTTTTATAAATAGTCTATGCAATGGAGCTATTGTCTTTTTGCTGTGCAAATTTCAATGACAGAGAGGAGTGGGTAGTAAACTGTCTCTCTCTCTCTCTCTCTCTCTCTCTCTCTCTCTCTCTCTCTCTCTCTCTCTCTCTCTCTCTCTCTCTCTCTCTCTCTCTCTCTCTATCTTACTATATTTATCTCCATTAAACACACACACAGAGGTATTTATTTATCCATTTTGTTGATGTTTGAATTTGTTTGGTTTGTATCAAATCGCTTTGTGGTTATGATTGCTTTAAGCATTGCTGAGTAGTGATAATGGAAAGAAGGTATCTTTAACTTTGGACCAACAATAAAGGTGTTTTGAAAGAAGTAAAAAGATAAATGAAAGATGATATTAATATAACCCAAAGAATGTTCACGTAGTATATCAAACATATCATTGTTTGGTTGGGTTTTTTTTTAGGTTCTGTAATATGCAGAAGAAAGTGATCACATTTTGAAATCTGTCTTAAATTTATGAGCTTAAATATTGTTAGTAAAATGGAAGATTGGTTAGTTGAGGCAAAATCAGTGTTATACCTAACTTCTTCTGTCATGGAGCCAAAATATGTTGTCTACCTCAGTGAAAATTGTCATAAAGAATTGGTTTATACAGTAAAATTGAATTGGCCTCTTTGGGACTGACTCTCTATTAGTTATTTTTATGTTAAGTATACATTAAACAGTGCTTGCAAGTTTATAATATTTTTTTTTTAAAAGGGCGGGGTATTTTTTAAGATGGTGGATTCTGCTTACATAGTGCTGGTTTTGCATTGTTGAGATATGGATTTTTTCCCCCTCCAATGATAGGATTTAAAAATAAAGTGTTTAGTCAAATTCTGTGGAGGTAATTAAAGGTGGTAGAGAATTTGTTTTTGTGTTGAGGTAATTGAAGGTGGTACTGGTCGAGAATTCATTTTTGTGTTGAGGTAATTGAAGGTGGTAGAGAATTCGTTTGCTGTTTTTTTTTTTTTTTGCTAATGGGGGGCTTCTCTGGACAAATCACATTAAAGCAGAAAAATTGATCAATTTAGCAAATTGGCGTTTTCATACAGGTACATCTTTGATTTGTGGCAAGATGACTCAACTGTGCTGAATTTTGCTTCAATTACTTTCATTTCTTTTTCTCCGTCCTTGGCTAAAACCAATTCAATTGACGTCAAAGAATAAGGAAATCGTATACTTCTTTTATGGTATTCTACATACATATACGTGGATTTGGTGATTTTGAAAAGGTTCAGAAGTGTTTGATATAAAAAATAAAAAAATGACTTGAAAATATATATATATATGTGTATATATATATACCAAATTGCATCTGTCATACTCATATTAAACTGAAATATGTCCCATCATAGTGGTTGAATTTTTATTTTTAAAAAGCGTTTAAAATCAACCTGATTAACAATACTGATACCCAGGCAGGAATTATACTCATCCAAAGTTTAACTGAATAGTAGAATGTGGACAGAAAATCTGTAAACACTTTGTCAAAGGGATTGTTTCCAGCCTTTTTTTCCTTTCTTTTTTTTTTATTGCTATTGCGATGTATTAAATCATAGATTAATCACCTTGGTTCAGATCTTAATATTTTGATTAAATTTACACTCTTGTTGGCACCAGACATTGGTAATCTAAAATAATTTGGCAGCTGAATTAAGACACTATGTAGGAGGGAGAAAGAAAAAAAGTTCCAAACAATGGATTCCACTGTATAGTCTGTATGCATTGTTGCAGATGAGACCACCATGTTGAACAGTGCAATGATTCTGTGACCAAGGCATAATATAGTTGTTTTCATCTGTATATTTTTTTGGTTTGCTTCTGTTTATGCCATCATCATTGTGTAGTTAAGCAAAAAACTGGGCTTTTTATTTTTGTTTTTTAATTGCTTCCTCCTCTCCTCTCTACTTTTTCATTGCTATCATCATTTAAAATGTAAATATTGGTTTCCTCATCAAGATGTGTCAAATTTGGTTCTGTTTTTCTATTTTATAATTTTGAGAAACTGTGGAACATGACCTGTGTAAATCATGTAGTATTTATTACAAATAGCTCCATAAACATGATTGATAAAGCCTCCATAATCGACTTTTGTTTCATTTGAGTATGTTCGGATTTCATGGGAAATGTTGCTACCCCACTTCCCCCTCCCATTTCCTGTCACTTAAGTTGCTCTCATATTTCATTATCAGCATTTCCCTCAGTCATGTACATTGTAATAATATGGATGTGATGAATGGGATGTTTTATGCTAAATTATGTTGAAAGTTTACAAGGATGCATGGCAATCATACACATTCTTATACCACCATACTGCGATACCATCAAAGTCAGTTTATGGTTATTATAATAAAATTATTTTGTTTAAAATAAGTGATGTAAATAAATAAAACTTGTGAGACATTTTAGCAGAATTCTTACTTTTTTGATTTTTGTTTTGTTATTTGTTGCTTTATTTTTATCCCAACTGTGACTAAAATAACAAAAAACTAATGAGGCATTGGTCCCTTGAAAGTAGTTGATCTTAAAGAACTTAACAGTATATATCTACTGTGCATGCATGCATGCATGATGTGCACAAATGCGTCAATAATCAATGCCTCTTGGTCAGTTCACAAATCAGAACATGTTCGTTGAGGAAAAAAAATTTTTTTTTCATACTTACAATTCATTTACTTCATTAAATGAACAGGCATACTTTTGCAGTAAAGATTTCTTGAGAACTTGGGTATATTTATTACTATAAAGATCTTTTAAAGAGGGAGTTAGGTTGAAAAAAGATTATCTATCTCCCATGCTTTGTGCAGACTAAAGAAGATCAGACCTCAAAAATGTTGTAATTAACTTATACTCCAGACTACTCTGAAGAATATTATGAAAATGCTTTGCGAGTAAGAAAGGAGTCGGGGGAAATATCTACGTAAATATCGTAGAACGCTAAAAGTAAAACAGCTCTATAAACTTAACTACGTAACCCTTATAGCTCAGTATATAGAACCTTTTGAAAAAGAACAAACATCTGTACTCGCCTAATAAGATAACCTCTTTATGTACAAATTTGAAAAACTCATTCATCCAACTTTGGCCGAGAAGTGAAATCAATACTGCCTAATGAAAGTTACTCAAAACAATATAAAGATTGATCAGTGGTGTAGTTTCTTTAAAGGCATTTTCCAGTTAGATAACACAGAGTCACCAATCTGCTTAGAAGCGCCAACTCCATTTAACCTGCATATAAGATCATGCATTGAAGATCTAACAAAGACAGAGGATGCTGAAGTTAAGGTGGTCATTACACTTGGTTGGAGCTGGAAAATCCTCGGGGTCTAACCAAATCCTCAACGAAATGTTAAAATGCTATACAGTAAAAGTCACATTATAGGCCTATCACTTCTAAGGGCTGCCTTTCAAACGAGGCATGGCTATGCAAGGCGGACAGGTGGGTCCCGTTTAAAACAGGTTTTTCTTTTTTCTTTGCAATGACATTAACAAGAGTTTTTTTCTTCAATTTATCAGGAGGCCATATTTTCCTCTTTTACTACAGTTACTATTTTTTTAGATTTTTTTCACTTTCTGCCAGGATCACTGCATTGTCGGCATATCGTAGGTTGTTAATTTTCACACCCCAACCTTTAGTCCAGGAGCATCTTCTATTTCTCTAAAAATAAGATATGTGTATGTACATGGTTATGTTGAATAGAGAAGGGGATAATATACAACCTTGTCGAACTCAACTCTGCTTTTTATTCTAACTGGACTGGACCTGCTAGTGTTATGTCTCGCTTTACTTCAGTCAGTTGCTTCCACTTCCAGTACAGGTTTGATAACCGTGCTTTATCATTTTCATCAATATATAATTTCTGTATCAAAATAATGCTTTCGAATAGGCAATAAAGATTGCAGAGATATCTGTTCTTCTCTATTTATTTTTCGGATAGAATTTTCATATTAAATATAGCTTTTCTTGTTCCATTGCATTTTCTAAACCTGGCTTGGTTTTCCCCGACTTCAGTATATATCTTGTCTTTTATTCTATTCAGCATGATGGTCAGTAATATGTATTACACATCAAGCTTATAGTTATAGTCTTGTAACCTGAGCACCCGAGTGCGTTTGGTTTTTCTTGGAGTAGAATAAAAACTGAGGTTCTTAACTGATTCTTCTGGAATGTATGGTGGTGTTTTTTTTTTTTATATTTCATTGCAGATTTTAGTTTTTACACCGAAGTTGTTTAAAGCTCCAAGCATCTCTGTTGTTATGCCATCTCTATGTTACATGCTTTTCCTGGTGACACCATCTTTAGTGCATGTTCAGTTTCATGTTCCAAAATTTGTGGGCTTTCGTAGATAGGACTTTATTGCATTGGCTGGTCTATCTGCATCTTAATGGAGGGGACGAAGCGATGTTCGCCCACAACTTCAAGTTTATCTACGTTCACCGACCAATAGAGAACTATTGAGCCAGGGCGAATTAACGCACCGTTTAGAAGAACGTTGTCGGTGGAACCAACTTATGATGAAAATGAGATGATTTCACCTGATCTCTGACCGAGGATACCAGATAGCCTCGGTTCTGATGCGTCCGTAGTCGCTCGTACCGCAACGTCTCGCGGTAGAGGGGCGGGCATAAACCCTAGTCGGTGGCTGCATTTCAAAACAAATTTGACTAAAACCATTATTGTGTCTATACACAAAAAGGGGATACAAACACATGCAATAACTATAGACTTATTTCTTTAACCTCTTTAGTAAAAAAACTATGTAAACTATACATTCATATCCTTAATAAAAGACTTACAACTTTAGTCTCAAGGCTAAACATTATTCTAGAGGAGCAAGCAGCTTTTAGAACAGACTACTCTACCATCGATCATATATGTACAGTCTATACATGATTGATAGTGAAACAGTGTGCATCAATGTTACATGTTAAAAAATGCATCGACCAGCATGGCAATTAGGGCCTACACCAAAAAGTAGACTAAAGGTGCGGACATGTTATGTGAAAATTGTATTAAGACTTATGACTTTACATACATTACTTCTGGGACAGCCCTCGTTCAAAGAACTGACGTCTTAGACCAATGATTTTCTTAGTTTAAAAACGTGCTGGAAATAGATGGCAATATTAATAATTATTTGATATTGGCACACTTTATCTACTTCTATTGCTAATTAAAAGGTACTTGGTATGGATGAACACGGTTCGAATATCCTCGTATGCTTTACAAATCATTAGAACGTGGTATTCATCTTCTTTTTCTAAGTTGCATACTGGACACATCTGCAGTGAAGTGTCTTTAGAATGTCTGAATTTGTGCCAATTTATCTCTGATACACCAAGTCGAAGTTTTGCCAAAACAGTTTTTAGGTTACTTGGTAACCCGTTATTCAACAGATATGTTTCAATATAGATTCAGGATTTAAATGAAGAATGGAATGTCATACTTTGATTATTGGACAACTTGGCATACCAAGTTTGCTTAAACACGTCGCGCAGTCGTATTTTAAAAACATTGCAGAAAAATGTTTCACTGCCAACACATTCAAACATCCAGACATGACCAAATCCATTTGAACATATTCTTTACCAGTTACAAAAGATTTGACTTTATTTTCATTCAAAAATTTTAATCACTGATAGGCTTATTTGGGTTTCATAGAATCTGGCATTTTAAAAGCCTTAACCAATATTTTAAGCATCGAATTTCGATATTAATGTGTAGTGGAAACCTATCTGCCTCTCCATAAAGAGCAGTATTTGATTTTGAGCAATTAATAATTGATACGTTTAAAAAGCGTTTGAAAAACTTTGATGGTGGTAGTGCGGACTTGTCTTTTTATGTGTAGCCCATAGCTCACCGGTATATGAGAGAATAGACTGAAGTTTATAATCAAAGATTTAAAAAAAAATGTTTTTATATCATGGTATGTTAAATCTGTCAGACATTTTGTTAATTCATAAGTTATCTCCGTTACAGTTACCTACACAACACGTATAATACTTTAGTACAGAGATTTTTATTCGATAATGGAATCGTTACACGCTATAGATGTATGAACAGCACTAGATCGCTAAAAATGGCGGCTCCTCTTCGCGGCATAACAGCGCGCGAGCTCGCGGTGTCTGTGGGTCGGAGAGTGTGGACATAATGACAGGCAGATAAAGAGGAATCTTAATTTAAGCAACTAGTCCCTGCTGTCATTCTTTAAAAACCTAATCGAACAAAAATATGCCCGATGTGCTATTGGTAAGGAAAATCCGTTTGGAATGAGATTGTCGGATATTTTACATGTCCGTGATTAGAAAAAAAATTGGCAAAACAAAAAAAATCGGTCGCAAACACGGAATATCGAACTCTACATTTTCGGCAATTCTTGGCATTAGAGACAAGATAGAAAAGACCAAAGAAATTCCAGATTTGTTTCCACATTCGAATTAAAAAAAAAACAACAAACAAACAAAACAAAACAAAATGGCACACACATTTTTCACCCCCCCCCCCCCACACACACACACACAGACACACAAAGCAAGAAAAGACAAAAACAAAGGGGAAAAAAAACAAACAAAAAAATGAACATCCTTTACTATGCAGGGGGCTTGGCGAAACTCATTTAACATGTGTTCCAAGAAGGGATATTACCCAATTTTTAATTCAAATTTCGTGGCTTGTGTCCCTTTCGTTTTATCTTGACTATGTTTAAACCAAAATATGTTTAAACCGAAATTGAAATTAGACCCCCTAAAATTTCGGTTTAAACGTGTTCCACTGTATTTATAATATTGATAATGCATCTTGACTATGTTTCTTTTATAATCTTTTTCTCTTGTACTAAGTTTTTAGGTCCCGCTAGGTCTACCCTAGCGCATCAAAGGAGTGATGCGTGGTAACAGATTGATTTCTATTATTAGGAATCTGTGTGCGCGGCTTCCAGCCCCCACTTTTCTCTCCCCAGTAACATTCAAGAACCGCCGCGCCGTGACGTCACTGAGCGATCTAGTGCTAGTTAGACATCTGTGTTACACGCTAATCAAATTTTCGACTGCTCAAACTCGAACTGCTCACAGATGCAACTTTTGCATGAAAACAATTGTCATTTTTGTCTCCTAAGCTGACAAGACATCATACACGATAACTTCGGCACCTGGCCTACGTTAGTATAATTACGAAATATTAGGTAACCAAACATTGTAAAAAATCCCCCTTGCCAAAAAACGTAAGTATTTAGAATAAAATTTGTACATAGTTGACCTGCATAGGCAAAAATGTTAGAGTAGATTAATTGTTTTGTTGTATTCAGGCGGCGAGAGCACAAGAAGTAAAAGCAGAAAAAGTAATAGAGTACCGGTATTGATATCTAGATCTAGATGTAGATCTATGCTCCATGAGCAGGCAAAGCAATCCCGTATCCCAAGGTAGATGTTGCTCCACTCAAGAATTAAGACACTCCAAGACTGACTATACAGCTCCTGAAAAGAGTTTCACTCACGCCCAACTCGCTGACATCACACTTCTCTATACCAAGGCATCTAGGCAAGCCTAACATAACTAACCTACTCATGACACACTTTCATCACACTCCTCCCTCTTTCATGGCAATAACACCCCTCTCCGTACCTCTGGGTATCCAAAACAGCCCGAAACTCCTGCTTCCCCTCAGCATCCTGATGAAAGCAGCAGAGCCTACCTCTCAAATATCCTTTCATAGCCCCTGACATTCACTTTTACACCACTCGGACAATCACTTCCCTTTCTCTCACACCTGTATGCATCCTAGTGAGATCACTGGGTCCAGCTTGCGCTAGCATCCTAATAAACTCACAGGAGCAAACTCATGCTGGCATCCTGGTGCCTCCACTGGGACTGGCGTGCGCCAGCACCCCAGCTAACTCACTGGAGCCCCCTCCCATAACATGAAACATATTCAGGGCCGGGAAAAGAGGACCGAATCCCGCCCCCCAACCTCCCATAATACTTTGAGGGTGCTGCGATATCCCTTTCCTCTAAGAATCCCTTTTTGTATGAAGAATGCTTATGAGATAGTACCCCATCTCCCATTTTTAAAATCCACGTTTCCAGATTCTCATACTCACCAATCACCTTCCTAATTTTGGTCTACATCACCCTTCATCATTTTCCAAACCCATTTACAAGATTGGACTGATCGACCAGTTTGGGCATCACATTGATGAGTTTGGGACTACACCTGCCATCTTCTTTAGACAGCTCAAGTCCTGCACTCTCTTAAACGCACCCCTCCGCCTCCCCCTCAGAAAAAATTGACTTATCCCCACCCTTGACTGAAAACTTCCCACTTTACTTGAGAGAGCTATTGTTATTTGACCTGATTTTCCAGTCTCTTCCTGGGTCTAAACTTTTTCTCGTTAACAGCCACAACACCCAGCACATTGTGGCCAAGAGACAGGTTTCCGAACCAAAAATAGACTTTTAGACTTAATTACCCTTTGCTTCCTTGGTTTCTGTTTAATGACACCCTAAATCCACTACCCCCAACATCCCCAAACTCAAAACAAGCATTTCCTGGTGATGGCTAAGACGACGAGGAGATTAAGATATTGATCTACGCCTCGTCCTATCTAATGTTTGCAAATATATATATATGTATGTTTTCCAGGGCATGTAACAGCCCATCCATTTTACTTTCCAGGGCCTGTAAACGTCTGTCCATGGCGACTCGCTCATTGCTTTCTGTCTCCAGCTTTATCTCCACCCTGCCCACCCGTTTTGCCAACCCCTTAACCTCTTGCACTTAGCTAGAGACCATCTTTGTGAGAGTCTCTAGGGCACTATCATTCAATAACCGGACCAATATCCGGAACAGCAGGGCTATAGTCCCGAGGTCTTTGGTCTCTATAATTTGGATAGCTTGACCGACCATCTCAAATTAATAATACTCTATGCCTGTCTTTCACTGAAAGTCGTGATTTCATTCTTTTCCTCCTACAAGGAGGGTGGGTGGCTGTAGAAGCAGTAAACAGGTCTGCTCTTGGCCCAATGCATGAAGTGTTTGTTTCATTAGATCTAAATGTAGGTGATTGCATTCTCTTTTCTGCACCTTTAAAAAGTTCCAGAAAGGTCATTCTTTTTGCTGTTAATGTGGAAGGAAAGCAAACTTACCACTAATACTAAGTCTTTTATTGAACATTATTTTGTTTTCTACAGGTTGTTTTTTGTTTTGTTTTTTGCAATACAACTGACCAATACATATGTTAAATTCCATGAGACCTCTATTCTTTGCATTGAAGGTTGTGTTTATATATTGGCTACCTGAAATACGCAATTTAAAGCTGATGGCAGAAGGGGGTGAAATGGATAAGCAGGAGATAAAGAAAGGTAAGACAAGTGTCTAATGTTTCAGACTTAATCCTAACAAGAATAAAACAGATATTAAATAAGAATAAATCAAGGTTTTACTGTTAGTTTACCAATGTCATTTGCACAGATGTTAATAATTTTGGTCTTTGAAATCAAGCTTTGCCATTATATTGGTTTGGGCAATTAGAAGATGGATTTTAAATCATTGTTATACAAGAGTTTACTCCTCTGACTATGTGTAATAGTTTTGCTCATGAAAAGCTTTTAGCAGTAGGATGTTTATTTATAAATGGCCTCAAAAGTGAGCTGTTAGAGCAATTATTTATCAAGAAATTGACTTACCTGAAAACATGCGAAGAGCAAACTATTAAAGCATATCCTAATGAAAAGTTTTGGAAAGAGTTTTGAAATGTGTGCCCTCTCAATAGGAACCTCTTTTTTTTTTCAGATCCATGGCTGTTTGAGCTAAGTCAGGACCAGGCGGAAGGTGAGGAGAGGGAGGAGCAGGAGAATGAGCTTCTTGCTCTGGAAGCTATATATGAGAATGAAGATTTGGAAATTATAGGACATGACAACTCAAATGGTCATTTGCCTGGTATGTCTTGCTTTTTTGCTTTTTTTTGCATTGTTTAGCTATACAATTCATTTAATCAAATAAGACTAAGAAACAGTTGTATTGATTCTGTAGCGAGAAATACTCTCATAATGTGTTGGTCTCCCCTTAGCAACATACCTTTTTGTAGAAAAGTTTCTTAGAAAGAGTGGATTTCGAGGCAAAAATCCACATTATAGATCAATTGGTGTGTTAAAGGTGAACCTCCTTATTACTTAGTACAGCTGATGTAAGCTAATCTATGCTAACTCATTGAGTGAAAGTTACCCGTTGAAATATCACAAAGAGGATAAGATGCTTACCCTACTGCTCTTTAGCGCACAAAGCTTCAAATTGGCAAGGCAGACTTGTCTCTGCTGGCCACATTCAGAATAGGAACAAGATCAATAAATAAAAATATTATTGCCTCTGTGTTTATTAAGTTTCCCTGTCTGTGTTCTAGAATTGAAAACAGCTGCATGAATTGAATTGCCCATTAAGTGAAAGAAAAACATTCTGAAAATAATTATGTATAATTATGTATTTATTTTAATGCTGAACAAATCAGCTTTCCTTTGTATTTGCAGCAACGTCATAATAGTTCAATTGACTTCAGCTCTCACAGAAAGTTTAGGGGTGCCTTAGTATCTCAATTTGTCAGAGCTATTATATGATATAAGATAAATTATTGTCATTTTAGAAATAAAGTATAATTTTGAAAGCAAATGACTTATGTGTTTGAACTATTAAACAAATTGCATCCCTATCATGTTCATGTTTTCTTTACTAGGTGGCATCTTCAACATTCCTATTTACACACCTGAGGGCTTCAATGTGAAGATAACTAAGGATATCAGGATTCTCAGAAGAATGACATTCTGTAAGTATCTGTGTTTTAAGAAATAAACATTTTGGCAAGAAAAAGTTATTTCATCCACTTTCATTTTAACAAGTATATATATAACTTAAAAGATTTAGTTATCAACATTCCATACATGTGGCAATGATGTATTGAAATGTTTTAGAGGGTTGTGTAAGTGCTTGTTTTGAACAAGATGAATAGAATTAACATTGAATGGTTGAAGTACATGTACATTTTAGTGTTACTTTGAAGGTCATGTAATTTAACACGTTGTACAGTATACTGTTTGTGATTTTAATCTCAGATATTTTTTTTCAGTTAATTTTATTTAAATAACATGTTTTATTCTTTCCTATATTTCGTTGTCCACTTAAAAGTAAACAATTTAGCATTTCAAACAAACAAAAAAGGAATCACATATGCATTTATATCTTAGTTTGATTTGATAACAAATATCACCTTTTACCATAGTTCAAATTGCATTTTTTTCCTCTATCAAAAACTTAAATTGAAGTTGTTGTTTTTTGTTGTTGTTTTTTTACACACTAAAGATGTACACATGAATATTTAAATGTGAAAATTGATATTAGAGTAAAGAATTATGATCTTACTATGTTTTTTTTAAATAATTGCCAAGAGACCTTTTGTCACACCCCAATAAAAATGTGTTAGTGTACATTTGAACTTATTCTGTCATGGTTAAGTGATGATAATTGCTTTATAATACAGCGGCTGTGCAGGGCAGAGGCAGAAGTGAGAGAATCAAGGAGCGAGCGGCTCGAAGAAGAGCATCCTTGTCAGATCACAGTGGTGATGAAGGAGCAGGAGCGGAGCGTGTAGCATGTGCAGCAATTGGACCAAATTCAGAAAAGGCAGAGGAGAAGTTATATGCTATCAAGCGACTTCCCCCTATTACTCTAACCTTTGCCTACACTCAGAATTACCCTACCTCAACACCTCCCCTTTTCACACTGTCTTGTTGCTGGCTGGAGAAGAAAAACGTAAGTTGTTTAGTGCCTGTTACATTATCTTTCAAGCACATTTAATACAGTCTGTGAAATAAAAATATCTAGTTTAAATAATTCTTACAAAATGTTGAAATGAAAACCCAAACGATGACACTACCACGTCATATCAAAAACACTTTCAAGTTGTTTTTTGAAAGGGTTTTGTTGTTTTTGAGTGAACTTTTTACGAAAATTTGGTAGGAAGTAAGTTTCTTGTTCTTAAAGGTCTAATGGTTTATCAAGTCTTTCCAGTTACATAAATAACCAGACAACCTTAAGTCAAAAGAGATTTTTTTTTTTTATTGCAGTTGAGTCGCTTATGTGAAAAGCTTGACCAGTTATGGGAGCAGCATAATGGCATGCCTATCATCTCCATTTGGCATGATTTTCTCTATAACGATGTTTTTGACTTCTTGGGTGAGTATACTTTTTAGATAAAATCTATTCAGGTAGTATCAAATGCTGAGCAGTTGTTTTTTTGTTTTGTCTGTTTTTTACTCCTTTCCTCTGCAATTTCAAATGGAACAAAAATTAAAATGTAAACATGATTTACATCTATGTACTAATTTCTTCATAATCATAAATGAGGTGCTCACTTCCATTCCTTTCTAACAAGAAAGCGTTGATTTTTATTTTTTTGGATAAATGGCAGGGGTGGCTAAGTGTAAAATAGATATAACAAAGTTATAAGATCTTCCCTTTTCCTCCAGGTATAAAATCTCCCTATGACCTAGGCCGTGTTCTGATGCACATGTTCACCCACCCTGTGAAAACTCATGAAAATGCCGCAGGAGATTGCCATCTGAAGCCTAGACCCTTTGATAGCAGAGGCATTCAGAACTTCAGCCATATTGATGAAGTGTTGCCCAAGGTAGTTTTGGCCCAGAAAAGGATATATTCGAATTGTATATAATATTATGTAGATGATTTAATTTATGCTTTACTTACTGTCAGACAATGCCTTCAAGGAGAATTCAGATTAGAACCAACTTTTTTGTTTGTAAAAGTATAATAATTGATATTGTTTGAACAAGAAAAGAAAGAAGAAAACAACAACAAACATAGAAAGTATACTCTTTTGTAGACAAGAAATTTTGTCCTTGTATTTTGAGAAAATAATTATACACAATTTCCATTGTAATGATTTTATCACTTTTCTGAAAATTTTCTACCCTTTTTAAATCCTATCCATCATGCCTTGAGGTCTCTATTCCTACACATATTTTTTTTTTTTTACAAATCTGACGAGTTAATTAACAGCACGGGAAAAGAAAACAAGGGAGCTTGGGGATGATATTTGATTTAAAATATATTGCCTCAGGGAAGTCCTACAAGTGTCACATGAGAAAATTTTGTAGGAAAAGTTTATGTTCTTGTTTTTTCTTTTTATTATTTAAACTTAATTTTTGTATTTTATGGGCACCTTGCATTTTTTAAAGCAAGTTCTGCTCTACAATTAATTTGATTTGGTCCATTCATTCTATTTGATATTAATTAAAGTGTTTCATTTTTAATGTCAAGTGTAACCTATACCTGGTATCATATATGTACTACACATGTATTTCTAGGTTATTTTGTTTCTGTATATGATAGTTCTAACCTCTTTTACTCGTCCTATGTTTAAATACTTTTCATAAGATATGCATTTTTCTAGCTTTGTTTACCTCATAAATAAAATCAATTTTTTTCTGTGTAACAAACCTGTTTGTTAACATTTCGTATAATCTTTACCTTCTCTAGGTTCTAGACTTCAACCTGAGCACGTGTGAGGTGTGCTTTGAGGAGAAGCCTGGCGTGGAACTCCTGCGCTTGGTCAACTGCGAAGAGCACCTCCACTGCCGGGCTTGTATGAAAGGCTGGCTGGAGGCGATGATCTCTGACGGAGCTGTGACAGAGCTACGCTGCCCGGGCTTCAAGTGTGATAGGCCTATCTTACCTACCGAGGTTTGTTTGTTTGTTTGTTGATTAGCTCGTAACTTCATATCCCCGAGACTGCATTCAATACTTCCTTCTGTAAGTTGAGCGAGACCTGGACTCCAGTCTGTTTTGTCTTAAAATAAAATGATATGTTGTTCTTTTTATTTTTTATAGCTTTAGATTTTTAAATGTTAATTAATGATACAATACAGTGGTCTCTGTGAAAGAATTTGCCGCATAACAACCCACAACAATCTTCATGAAACACATTTTTCATCTTCTTTATTTTACCAGTCCAGAAACCCGCTTTTTGCAAATTACAAAACAAGTTCACAAAACAAAACATAAGTTACTGACAAAAAGAAGCAAAACACAATTGATCAATTATTTTGTTCAAAGCAACAAATGTAATCTGTCACACAAGGGCTATTTTTTATGTTACAACAAACAATGGAGGTGCGAAGAGTCTGCTTTTTTTGTCTTCTGAGGAGCAGATTATTAGGCGGAAATCTCTGTATTTATTTATATCTGTTTCCTTTGTATTTTTAGCTATCGGTGTAGGTTGGTGCATTGGAAGAATGCTTTTATCTATAATTTTATGTTTAATTTTCTATACCAGTATTCTTATGAAAAAAACACATAATTATGTGCTATTCTTTTTACATCTTTTTAAAATGATGATGAAGTGGGATCAAATAGCGAAAACTACACTGTCCATTCGATGTAGTGGCAGAATGACTCTTCAATGTTATTCTTTAAATGTGTTTTTTTTCATCTTGTTTTTTCTATAGGTAGCAAGTGTAGTCAGTGAAGAAAATTACCAGCGCTATGATAAACTCTTGCTTCGCACTGCACTAGACGTCATGACTGACATGATGAACTGCCCACGACCCTTTTGTCAGTTCCCAGTAGTCCTGGAGGACAATTTGGGTCATTGTCCTAAGTGCTCTTATGCCTTCTGTTCCCGCTGTCAAAACACCTACCATGGTCACTCCCCTTGCAAACTGAAGGCTGGTATGTTGATACTTGCTTGGTGATGCTTTTAAATCACTCTTTTGAAATAAGAGAGCCTGTTAATATTTCTTTTTACAAGTTTGAATAACGAATAAACCCAGTAGATAATAATTAAATTGAATTCTATGATTATAATTTACAAAAATATATTTTTTGTTTGTTCCTATTAAATGATCTATTACTGTCATGGAAAAGTAATTTGTACAAAAAAATAATGATTTTATGATGTAGAGGAAAATATGCAATGACTAATTTAAATTAACATAGATTTAAGGTTTGAAGAGGCATGAGCTTTCCTACAAGTTATGGCTACACAAAGAGTACCTGAAAAGTACCATTTCCTGACTTGAGATATTGGATAAATTGATATAACATGCAATGACCCAAATCGTATTTTAATGGGAGTCATATCAGATTGGTCTGCAGACTACCTAACGAAACACATGACAAAATTGATGCAAATTTTGATTGTTTCAATTTGCCACTTGACCCTGAAGTAAATTTTTTTTTAAAGTTTCGTGTACATGATTGAGATGTAAATATTCCTATGATCTTATTTTCAGAGAATTCTTAATCTTAAACCTTAACTTAATTTTAAGTCATGTTTTGTACACATGTCTGTATTTTAATTTGAATGTAAAAAATGCTTAGGGTATTTTTTTACAACATCCCCCCTCTCCTTAAAAAACAAAACAAACAAACAACAAAACCAACAAAAAACGAAAAAACATGCAATTGAGGGCAAGATGCGCAGTAATCCCATCTGATTTATTAACCACACATCTTTATGCACCAGAACTGCACGCGTCTCTCTGTGCGGAGTACGAGACTGCCTCAGAGGCTCGCAAGCTGCAGCTGGAGATGAAGTATGGTCGGCAGGTGATCCACCGCGCTGTGCAGGAAACCCACTCGAATCGTTGGTTAGAGGACAACAGCAAGCAGTGCCCTTGCTGTGGCACTTTCATACAGGTATTTGTTTTTTTTTTTAATATGTGTTCAGAATAACTTTTCAGGCTACAGGTGAAGTTACACTGATGCATGATTTGTTGTTGAATTAAATGATGGTTTTGCTAAATCTTTTTTTTTTTTTTTATTGTGTGATTATGTTGAGATTTTCTAACAGTTAATACAGTTGGGTTGGTTTTTTTTTTTAGCAGTTGGGGCGTTCAAGAAAAAAATAAAGCCGTCTTTTTGAGGGTTGCTTTTTTTTTTCTTTTCTTTTTTTTCTGTTTTTGGGAGGGGGTTTCATGTTATTTTATGGTTTCTAAAGATAAAAACTGTTTTATTTTCTTCTCTAAGACTTGTTAAACTACATTCTCTGAGACTTGTTAAACTACATTTGTTTACAGGTGTAATTTTAGCAGCTGTTCCTGCAAACACTTACTTTGTCAATGTTCTGTTTATGTGTGGGTTTTTTTTTGTTTTGTTTGTTTGTTTGCATTTAAAAATAGGTTCAAATTGTGTTACATACTTCTCGTACAGCCTATATAGTCCTGACATACTTAACCCAAATCAACAAATACATACTTCTCTCATCGTTTATGAAATTGAAGTGACTTACTATCTTAGTTTGAGAAGAAAAGATCACACTTTTTCTTGTCCCTCCTTCTTATGGGCTACATAAAATATCTTTACCAGAATTTATTTACTACTGTGTGCTTGCACAGATAGTTTCAAGTTTTCACTGTAATATTTTCAGTGAAAATTTCTAATCAATCCTAGCTGTTTGCAGAGATTTGCACATATCCATTAAAAAAAAACAAAAGAAAGAAGAAAAAAAAGATTTTTTAAGTTTACGGTTTGCAGTTATGAATTAAAAAAAAACAATAAAGCAATAAAATTGTAATTGCAAACATTTTCACCAGGGACTGACCATCTAGAGCTCTCTCCCTCTCTCTATCTTCATCTCTCACAATGTGGCACTCGTCTCCCTTCTCCAGAAGAAGGACGGCTGTAACAAAATGACATGCACCAAGTGCCGTGCCTTCTTCTGTTGGTTGTGCCAAGAGCAGCTTTCAAAGTCGACACCATACGCACACTACCAGCACCCCACGTCGCCCTGCGCCAACCGGCTTTTTGAGGGTGTTGCAAACGATGATGACGAGGAAGACAGTGAGGATGATGAGCGCCTCTTTGAATATCTTGCCTATTCGGATAGTGACAGTGATTACGATGTTGACCTCAGGCTCTTGTAATCAAGTCAAGAAGAGAATGTGCAAAAAAAGGTTTTGTGCTATAGATAATTAGGGTAGGTGGAGTGTGGCTTTGATCTGTAATTCATCAGCCTGATCATCAAAACCTGCAATCATCACTTTAATTTCATCGTTGTCATTCTCAAATAAATTGCACAAGCTTGATACCCCAGCCATTGAATTGTCTATCGCCTTGTCATCGTGCACCGTTGCTTGGAGTGAGAACTCTTCATTCGCAATCATTGCCTTTGCTGTTTCTTTTTCAAGCTTTACAGGCTGAATAATTCATTATTTTCATTTAACATATTTTCCCCAACGGTTGCCTCTTTTAATATCATTTTCCGATTTTGTTTAATTCATATTTTGTTTAATTCATTTGATAAAAAATAGAAACCTAGATCTACTATTTTCATGAACCAATTACTGGATAGGTTGTTTTTTTCTAACACCTAAACTGCCTCTGAAATTCTTGCAATTGAAAAATTAAAAAATGGTGCTTTACTAGAAATCTGCGCAAATTCCTGATTATAAATGTCAACTTTAAACAAAAAGGCAGTTCAAGTGTCATAAGGAAGAAACTTTTTTTTGGGAACATGTCTCATTCTAGTTTTGTTATTTCCTTATCTGAAGCTTCTTTATGGAATACGTCACTGTGGGAAATGCAAGAATTTTGTTAACATTTATGATTTTGATAATTTTGCTTTGCAAATATTTGTTTATTTATTTTTTCCTGATTAAATGTGTATTTTTTTGCTCTATTCTTATCAATTCTGAGGAATGATGTTTTGTTCAAAGTTTGAAACATTTGAAAGTAGAGCAGCTAAACAAAAGCAGTGTATCACACAGCGTTTTAGCAACGATATTTTAGCTGAGTAGCCGATCGTCACCTAAGCTCCGGTGATTTCACCCGACTTCAGCAAAATACTGGACGAAGTACGCCCACTTGGAGATGTTCTAAAATCGCATGATTATTGAACTGTTTAGCTCTGTACTATATAATTTTACCTGATGCCTAAAACAAAAGTTAATATTTGAAACAATAGATGTATATGTGGGATAATAACAAACAATTAAAATAATGAGCATTATTAGATTTATGAAGATTTGTAAACAGAAGCTATTTTTAAGAGATTTATTGAAGGAATTGAAAATTTAATTGTTTAATAAAATAATAACCACTAGGTAAATTCTTAAAATGTTGATCTCACTATAAAGATAATACATTGAACATTAAAATTCACCTATCTATATTTGTCCAAGCTGAATGTGTCCTCTTTTTGCACTGAGCCACATAAAGGAACCTGTATCTAGGTCACTTGTCAAGATAAGACTTATAGGTGTTATTAGGCGCGCTTGCAGCGCTTAACTAAAGTAGACATGAGAAATAGAACTTTCTAGGCTGTGATCAGGGAACAGATTTATTCTTTCGCGATTGCATGAAATTTCCTGATCAGATTTATCAAGGTTTGGCATATGTTCTAGTAGTAATATGAGATTGCAAAAGAGCAAAGAAAGCAAATTTTAGAACATGAGATTGGTTTTATAAATTTTTCCAGGTGAAAGTGCAATGTCAAATCACTTAAACGAAAAAATTTAATAAATTTTTGTATATTTTCAAGACAATATGACACGTCTGAAAATTAATTGATTCCAAAAAAGAAAATCTGAATATTCATGAAATATAATAGAGCAACAATATTGAGCATTTTTTTCCAATTAGATAGAAAATTTAGAGCCTAATGATAAATATAAAAAAAAGAATGTAACAAATAGCCTTACAACCAGTTTTTATGAGTCATAAAAAAGGAAAACTGGTTTCTAGACAATATGCAAAATGAATCAAAAAGTTGGCTTGGTAAATCTTTTAAAAGGTCTGGTCTCTAGACATTTCGTGATTATTACAATTTACATGTACTCATAAAATGAACATGTAATTAAAAAATGCAATGACTCATTCAAACTTGTTTTTTTTTCTCTCCCCAAATGTTCCATCATTGTCTACCTCCATCAACAATTCAATGTAAACCATTAAACCTTGACGTCGGATCATGATATTTTGACACCAACCACCAAACTTTCACCTCAACCTTCAAACGGTGACGTCAACCATCAAACCTTGATGTCAACCATCAATTCCTGGCGTCCACCGTCAAACCCTAATGCCAACATCAAACCTTGGTTTCAACCATCAAACCCTGACTTCAACCATCAAACCTTTGCATCAACCATCAAACCCTAATGCCAACACCAAACCCTGACTTCAACCATCAAACCTTGGCGTCAACCACCAGAAACTAGAGGGCTGCAACCTGATGCGCTGTGTCAAATGTGGCCAAAGCTTCTGCTATTTGTGCGAGGGACCCGTCTCCAGACGTGACCCGTATGCTCACTTCTCCGATCCTAGCCAGATGTGTTTCTCCAAGCTCTTCCACGGTGTCCCAGACCTTGAGAACCTGTTTCCCGAGGACGACTTAGTCATGATTTTAGAAGAGGAAGGGGCTTTTGATGATGCTGACGAATAATACTAATCATGATAAATAGATGTGTGCAGCAATCATATATAGGGCAACCAGGGTGAATCTGGCAAAAGTCGGAATTACTTGCTGCGGATAAACGAGGCCAAACCACCATTTTTAGGCTCAGGACTGGACATAACCGACTAAAACACCACATCCACAAGATATTTAAAGTCGGCGAAACAGATCTCTGCTTGTGTGGACAGGCAGCAGAAACAGCCCAACATGTGCTACAGGATTGCAGGATATACAGCAATGTTAGACAGTCCATCTGGAGGGATAGAATAGACATGCACACGAAGCTATACGGGCCCCTTCCTGAGCTAGAGAAAACGGTAGCCTTCATTGCTCAGGCTGGGATCATAATTTGAAGAGAGTGTTGGAGAACGAGAAGAAGAAGAAGATGTGTGAAATGTATATTCCCCAGACGACTTAGTCATGATTTTAGAAGAGGAAGGGGCTTTTGATGATGCTGACGAATAATACTAATCATGATAAATAGATGTGTGCAGCAATCATATTATAGGGCAACCAGGGTGAATCTGGCATAAGTTGGAATGTCATTTTTTTATAGATTTTGTTTGTGTGCCAAGAGGCATCAAGTGCTCTTTAAAAGGTTGGAAAAATTATTAACTCTTTCAATTCTGGAAACGGAGATATTTCTTAGAACCAAAATAATAATAAAGGTCAATATAGAGAAGTGTTCCTATATTTAGAGGGCTCTAGTATAGAAGTTCTACATGTATCAGCGATTTGTGCCTGATTTACCTCACATATGTGAGTCACTGATATAAGTTTAAAGCTAGAGGCCTCTACACGTAGAGAAACTACATGTTATTGACACTTTTCATACTTAATGAAAAAAAAATTATTATTTTTTGCTCTAGAAATGATAGATTTGTAATATTTTCAACCTCTTAACTGATTAACTCCACAATTAAATTCATGTGTGGAGTTTGGACGCAATGAAATTAAAGGGTCTGATGGACAATTCCGGGTTATGCACCATCTTTTTTATTATTTTATTTTACTGATAAAATCCAGTGTACTAGAAAAGTACAATACTAATTTATTTTCATGTATTCATTACATGTGTGGCTTTATTTGTAACATTCTCATTCCTTGCCTGAAACTTCATTGCATTTTTTATATGTTAATCAGTACATACTGAAAATTTTTTTTTCCAAATGAATATAGTACATGTACTAATAGTGAAGCAACAAAAATATTATACAATACATTATTGTAAATTTTCATGTGCCTGTTTTCAGAAGGAAAAACCCAAAACCTGTTTGAAAAAAAAAAAGGAAGAAAGAAAATTGTTACTGCTGAAAGTAAACTACATAATGATGTATGTAGAGAAAAAGGAACAAGTTAAGCAAATAAAAATAATTTCTGTCTATATGTTTGCTCAAGATGGTCTTATAAATCAACGATTATTTATTTGCACACTTATTATTCTTGGTATTTTGCAAACTATCTTCAAAGATGTGTTCACTTTATTACTGAGGACTTTGAAAAAAATGGAAAGGCATTCCGGTTTCATTGGAAGTGGAATAGACCTACAATTGTATGATGCACTTAATGTATACAGTTAAGCAACTTCGTTGTGAAAATATGGTATAGCTTGAGAGATATTTAATTTGACATTATGTCCAAAAAAGTATGAAAAAAGTATTACGTGCCCAGTGATTACATATGACGATCTCTTTTTCTATGTGATCAAACATAGTTTTCTATTTATTTATGCTAGTATTCTACCATTATTTTTGTTGTTGCCAAAATATAAATGTATTTGATTTTCTAACTTTATATTGTATCATTATATTTCATGTACATGCAAAATATTTTGTAAATCGTTCTCAGCATTTTATAATTGTGTCCAAATTGGCCAAATGTGATCCAATTTAATGCATCCAAATTGATTTGTATTTAAAGTTTGCACCAATTGAGCCAAGGTACAACAGGCAGCTTTTCTTTTTAAACGAGACAAAGAGTGATTCTTTTTCATTTTATTGGATGGTTCTAAATTTTAGATACAGGTAAGTTGTCTGTTTGATCAATTATTAGTGGGTAAATGTGGTACTCATTTGATTGTTATTTTTTTTTTCTTGTTATGAACAGCCCATCGCAGTTAAAATATAATAAAATTAATTTTAATGTTATGGAAATGGGAATAACGGTTTTATGATTCAGGTGTTTGGGTCTTTTAAAATAATCTTCTGTGTATCCACTGACATTTATTTAAAATAAGATTCTAAATGTGAACTTCTCCCCAAACATATGCAGATCTTAGAACTATTGATAATCAGCTCAGCATAATTTATTTACAATATTATATATACTTCCTGCATCATTCATCCTATGCTGTTAAAACTTTTAAAAAATTGTATATAAAATATATTGCTTGAGTACTAAAAAGTACAATTTTAATTTATCAACAAAGCTGACAAAATGTTTTAAATAACGTTGCACCAGGGGTAATTTAAGTGTTTAAGCTTCCATTGAATCATTCAGCATTCCTGAAGGTCATTTAAATCTGACAATGCAAGCTCAAGTGACGTATGTTGCAATAAACATCAATTAGTGGGACAGTTAATTATATATTTAAAAGAATAAAGCTTGGCAAAGGCCACACATAAGCTTTGCCTGAGAACTGCATTCTTAGAGCAATCAATAAATCAGTTTTGATATTTCCAAACTATGGAGGGTGGGAATGAAAATGTAGTGAAATTTCAAAAGACTTGATCACAATACCAGCCATTTTTTTAAATATGTTTTATAGCTTGTAACATTCTACGATGTTATTTCTTGCTTCTAAAGATGATAACTGAACAAATAGGGATACAGTAATATTATTGAGTTTTATGGACGTTTTTGAGCTGCTTGCAAATGTTTATATTCATAATTAAAAGGAAAAGCCCAATTACCATGGACAACTTTGATTAGTCGCACATGTATATGTTCAAACACAATTTCATCTCTGTCTCAGTCCCACATACCTACCATCTTATGTGCCTTAAAAAAGTGTTTAGTCATATCTTTTTTGCCTTGTTTTTTTTCTCGTTTTGTTTTAAGACTTCAAATGTTGGTGCTAATGACAGAATGCGTATACAGTGTATTTAAAAAATCCATGTTATGACTTTTTTTTGTGTAAGTTGTAATAAAATTGCAAATTGTATAAATTTTTCTAGGAATGTCAGTGTGTTCATTTAAATGAATTTTAATTTAATATAGGTATTCCCTTTTCATTACAATGTTGTTTTATGAGTACCTTACAAGTAGAGTGATTATGAAAGGAAGGTGTCACATCTTTTAAAAACAAAAAAAAACAAAAAACTTATTAATGCCTGCAGATGCTGCACCATGAAATTAAAGATTTATATTTCTGAACAAAAGTTACATGTTGTTCATGTTTTTTCTTACATTTTATGTTTACAATTAGACATAAAAATTTGTACACTACATATATTATAACAATAAACAGAATATTTTTAAAGATGAAAGAAAAAAACTATATATGTAAAGTCCAAAAATTATTTAGATTTAGATATGATGTTAAATGTCTTGTAAAAAATAAAAATCACATAATGGCCAGGGTAATGACATTATGCCATCAGATTTTTTCTTAATGTAATAGTTGTATAACATTGGTTTAAGGCTCTGCTCTTCAACATAATTTTTTTTGTCAGAAACATTAAAAATTAGTCAAACTTGTACACTAGTGGCCACTAATGACTTCAATTGTGCAATCAAAAATCAATTTGGAAAACATTTGTTCTCTTCTCAGAATGGTCATAGTCATTCTTTTCCTTCAACAATTTAAATTGATTTGGTATGAATTAGAATTGGAATTCATTTAGACAGGGTGGGGATAAGTGCAAGGAAGAAAGCGTTAACTAAAGTTTAGATTTTTAACCCTTTCATCTGCGGCCCCCACACGCAAAACCTGTCCCAAAATTGCAGCTCCCCTGTGACATGCTAAGGAAATCGGTAGTGGGTGTGCTTAAATTTGTTATCTCATTTTCTAATACAGCTAACTGCTAGAAATTTTAGTGATTACGTGAAATCTCCGAGTGAAACAGGGATTACGTGTATTCACTGTAATATTTAGAGATTACGCGTATTCCCTAGATACGGGTTCTTACTGTAACACATACACCATAAACCGGTTACAGAAGCCAGTCTCTCAATCCAAGAATATTGATTTTACATCCCACTTCACTGACTTCATCTTCATGTACTGTTTGCATTTGAAAATGTCCTCGTCAATGTAAATTTTCTCATCTATTTCACTTTATTAATCACTAGAACTTGGATAATCATTTTCATTTTCACTGCCATAAGAGGCCCATGACATGTCACTGTCGTCTAGATCAACACTTGGCTGAGACATTGTGTGTGACCTGTGTGTTCTAATTCATTAGAAGCACTGATACATGTAGTACATGATAGAAGCCCTGATACATGTAGTAAAAGCAGCAGAAGTTCTTGAATTGAAATTGTCAGATCCGTAGACATGTCTAATTTACTTCTACTTTCAGTTTCACTACTTAGGACTGGAAATGATTACAGCAAAATAGCTTGTTGTCACCCTCTTAGCAACCACAGGTATATTGGCGATATTACCTTTTGGGACACTTTTTGAGATCTTCGGTATACCGGTACCGGCGATGTGCAGGTGAAAGGGTTAAGAATCCAATTTTATACTAATTTCAATTTGAAATTGGGCCCCGAAATTTCATTTAAAACTATAAAAGAAAAATTCACAGCCAAAAAAAGTGATACCATATTACTTGCAGTACTAACTCTATTCTTTAATAAACAATCATTCTCACAAGCTAATATTAATAACATTCTTTCAATCTCATGCCCATGAAAAGGAAAATAAAATAACCCAACAAAATCTGTCATCTGGAGACATTGTGATATAGGAGTTCACATTTATTTATTCATCCAAAAATAATTTTGAGAGGCATGTTTGGCCAGAGCTTTGGCTGGAATTTGTCTTGTGTGCGATCATAGGTCATCTGCAATGCGGTCTCCATGCCGTGTATCATCGGAGCTCCTGTCCCGTACAGCTGCTTCATCTCCTGCGCTCTGCGAGCACCTGGACGCTCCTGTGGAGGGGCTGTGCTGGGACCGGCCTGCCCTACACAAGCTGTACCATGAACAAAATATAAAAAAAAATATATAAATTTTAATCCTCTTCTGTGTTCATTTTCAATATGCCCGAAATCCTAATGTTGGGTTGTTGAGGTAGAGTTGGCTGCTTAAAATCCATTGTCAGCACTATAAAGGCTATATTGTGGATGGGCTCCAAGTCCTATGTCTTACAATTGTATGTGGTACCACACGAGAGACAGGGCGTGGAGACTTGCACATTTATTTCTCACATTTTTGTCTATTTGTCACATTATACTGGCATCGACTTAACCACAAGGGGTCGAATAGAACAAAAAACTTTTTAAGCGATTGTGAGTTTTGAACTGCGGAAATATATCTTATGCCAAAATGCAAGTGATATATTGTTGCCAAGGAGAATATAAGATTTCTCTAGCTAAACTTTCTCATAAAAAATGTACTAATAGTAACATTAATAGGTTTTATTTTATATTTTCTGAAACATGTCCAATTTGATGTAAAAATAAGGAAATAAAACAGTTTTTAATGATAATCTCAAAAGTAGCAAAAATGCCAAAATTGCAGCACAGTGACGAAATACAAATCTTAATCTATGTTGGTTTCTTAAAGTCAATTCTCAACAAAAGAATTTCTTGTTTTGAACTATACAGCAAAGTAGGCTGCTATTCTCAGTTTTGTGTATGTATGATAAACTACTGGGAAAAATGCTTACATAACTCAAAATGTCTATCAAATAACAAAGTAAACACTAAAAGTTCAAGAAATCAAGTTTCACAATATCAATTTTTTTTTTTTTACTTTCCTGCCTTTTTTCCAAGCCTTTACACAATCATATAAAGGCCACAATGGAAAAACCAGATTTGTCAACAATTTGGATAAATTTAGTAATCCACCTTAGCCTAGGAAGCAGATCTTTTTCCTGCATCTCCACAATGTATTCAATCCAATAATCATTATTTCATGACAATGACAATAAATGTTGTAGGTAGATCCTGAGGAAACTGATGAATAGAGAGCGTTTTGAAACTTATAGTTGTGGAATGTGGCATGCCTGTTTTTTTCATTGTGGTCTTCATGTGTCTCCCTATTAACGTGAGACTATTTACTTTACATGGTGCCACAATATAAATTTTAACCCAGATATTCCTGATTTGAGGCTGCACGCCCTACCAACTGAGACTCCTTGACTCACTATATTTTACAAATAAATGAATGGAATATAAAGACAGCAGCTAGCTCTAGAAAACTTTTCTATTATTCAGATACATTCAGTCTCTTTCCTATACATAGCTTTACATTATTATGTTCTTCTCTAAAAACGTTTTGTCGATAATGCATATTGTTTGTTGATGTAAAATTGATGATTCAATCATTGTACTTCACAAAAGTCTCTATAAAGAAGGTAAGAAAACTGCCCAGTATAATGGCAGTAAAAAATATGCTCCGAATTGGCTAAATTCCAGATCTCTTCTCCCCCCCCCCCCCCCCCCCCCCCACACCCACACCTAATGCTGCTCCACCAGGTAAATCTCCCCTCCCCCCCCCCCCCAACACACACACACACACACAAATATTTACCATCTTCGATATTGACCCTGGCTTCACACTCAGTCTCGCCTGTTCCTGTACCAGATTTTGCATTGTCTGAAAAAAAATAATAGAGATAACCAATAATTTAGATTACAGTAACATATTAAAAGACGATCAAGACATTCAATGTCAAATATAAACAAAAGTCCTTATATTGGAAGAGAGACATTAAAAGTAACATTAAAATAAAACAAGGAAGGGAATTTAAAAAGTAAATTAAAGTAAAGGGACACAGCTGCATTATAAAACAAATATGAGAATGTTTGAAACTAGCAAGTAATGCACAAATGAAACTTTTATTTAAAATATTGATATTTAACATTTCGACTTGTATACAATTTTTTTTTATAAATAAAATTTATTTCAGTTTGGCCATTCTTGTTAAAATTGAAAATGTGTATCTGAAGAGAAAAAAAAAGGAATAACACAAAAGAGCTATCTTATCTTCAAGGAATTTGCTAGAATTAAAATTTAATGCGAAACATTATCATGGACAAAAAAAGAACTTTCAATATTCAATTGGACCCATGCCTTGTATCTTTAAAAGTCACAATAGCTGGGGTGAACTTAAAAGAAGGAAAAAAAAATTTAAACTCATTATACCTCTCTCCATACGATGCTTTAATGATGTTTTGAAGAATGCCATCATATCTTCAGTGATCTCCATCTCCATCTCGTCTTCTTCCCCAACCAAATTAGGTTTGTCTGTGTTAGATAAACTACAAATTCCTCCACCAGCTTTTTTGTTTATGCCCTCATTCTCATCAGCAGATTTTGCTGCTTTCCGTTTTGCTTTGGCAGACCGTCGATTTCTGGCAAGAGGAATGAAATAGGGAAGCAGAATTGAACATAAAAAATGTGATTTTATGCTTTTGACCCATCAACTAAAATGTTAAAATAAAGTACATCTTTTAAATCTAATAGTGAAACTTATTATCGTCACCATCCTATAAAGCTACCAACCCTTTTCTTAAAAATGAAGAAACTGTCTTCATAAAAATTATTAGAATACTACGCTACACCCACTTTGCCAGAATTTTTACCAATTAAGAATGGCTTTATTTTTTCTTAATTACAACAATTAAAACCAACCCTAAGTAACAAATACATATATGCCAATCTAAGAAAAGAAATCCTTATAATAAAAATTTAGAAATATTGAAACTAAAAGTTAAAAAAAAAAATATATATATATGTATTTCTTTTTTCTCAAATTTCTAGCCTAAGTTTTTAAAACTTGAATAAATTTGAAAAGGATTTACCCTTTAGATCACATATATTCCTTTTCTTATCTATCTGAACAATTATGTTCCCACAACAACATCTAACCATAAGAAATCCCTCAAATCAGAGCCAGAACCCAAAAAGCAAGCCAAAGAGAATAAACATATTAGACTTATTCTACTTTAGTCTAACACTATTTATTAAGGGATTTCAAGGCCTGAGGAATTTGTCCTTGTTCTCAGATATACTAAGAACATGTATATATATAATATCATTAATAGTACGAATTGGCACAGTATTTGGATACATTCCTGGATTAACTTCATTCTCGTTGTGACATGGGTCAAATTTCAACACTAAGTCTTGACTATGCAGTGTGCAGGACCTTTGGAAAAAATAATTAAGAGAGGGGTGTGGAACATGGGGTTTTCCAAAGTCAAGCCATCAATCCTTATGAGCCTGTATCACTTTTAG
The DNA here is from genome assembly GCA_003991915.1 of Elysia chlorotica. Taxonomy (NCBI): domain Eukaryota; kingdom Metazoa; phylum Mollusca; class Gastropoda; family Plakobranchidae; genus Elysia; species Elysia chlorotica. The sequence goes on along the minus strand of RQTK01000036.1, from coordinate 674,430 downwards.
AACTTCTGTTAAGAGCATTAATTATTTTGTAAGAAATTATGCTATAAAAAGATGAAGAGATAAATAAATAAACTCAAGACTTACAACATGCACCTAACAAAAACATACAAAGGAACCCTCTTAAGATAAGCATCTTGAGGACAGCCTAAAAGTTTGTCTTATATGAAGTTTATATTAAACAGAGACTGTAAAGAGTTTTTTAAAAAAGCGATAGGTTGCCCTGGATAAAAATAAAATTTAATAAAGCTGTAGTTAATCATAAACAGGGTTGCTAAATCTTAAGTGGATTCCACTGTAAAAGGCTCCTCCCACCTTGCTCTCCTCTTGGCTCGTCGGTTGAGCCTCCCGCTACTGCTCACTCTCTGCCCTCTACAGTGTAAAGAAGCTTGATATCCAGCTGTACCATGTCTTTCTTGCATGTCTCTATGTAGCCTGTGCACAGCATCCATGTGTGCCCTGTACCAAGCCATGACAAAGCCATAGTGACTCCAGTAGCGGGAAAAACAGCCAGCTTCATACCACTGACTAGAGCTCATATCTGGTTCCCAAGGTTGTGTCCCTGGCTGTGATTGTGGGTCTGAACTTGTGGCCCCTTGACTAGGTTCTGTACTGGGCTCACTGTCATTGTCTTGGGATGTAGTGGAACTCAATTTATTGCTCACATAAATATTTCCAGCCCTACTACTGGTATCAGAGAAATCTGTGCTTAGCTTGTTATCGAGATCATCTATTCCCATATTGTCATTATTATAATCTGCATTTTGATTAAAATTTCCTATTGAAAAGGGCAAGCGGCGAAGTAGAGATTGAAAAATTTTGTCTTGAGGTCTTTGCGTCCTGTGTAATGCAAGCCGTTTTGATGGCTGTGTATAGGGGTTCTTGTGGTCTTGTGAATTCTTTTGAGAATCATCACAAATTGTGCCTGATGGTTGATGTCTTTTAATACCTGTCTGATTTGTTTGTGCATCCAGTGTCAAATGTGCTGAGGCTGAGATTGAAATTCCACTAAGAGAAGGTGTGAGCTTGTCATCCGTATCTGTGCTACTAAGTAAAGATGATGTAACATTGGAGTTGGAAGACTCTGTAGTATCCGACTCTGAATCAATGGATGAGTCATATTCTGTGACTGAAGTAATTGAGCTTGTGTGGCCCTTCTCTGCCATTTTCCTAAATAATGATAAAGAAAATAAAACTTGAAGCTTTCAGTCTGGAATAAAAAAAAAGGAATAACCTTTCATTCAAAACTTTATAATATTGATATCTGCTCATTATAAGACTACTACAAACTTCCCCCACCCCACCCCCCACAGCTTCACTTCATCTGTATCAGATGAATTACTGTCACTATCATGAGTATGAAAGTTTCAAAAGACTAAAATGCTGATATAGATCTAGATCTAGATATAAAGCAAATACTATAAATCTAGATTCCATAGACCTACATAGAACATTTATATCTAGAATCTATATATTTCTAGATAGAAAAGTTATGTTTGCGCATTCAGCACAAGATCTAAATCTAGAACTTTAAAAGTCACTAGGGGTGGAATGCACTTGAAAACATTTAAGCCTTTTTATTCTCATAAGTCTTTATTGGGCATTTACGACGAGATCTAGATCTAGATCTACTTCTTGTTTGTGCATTCTCTATTGGAACTCGAGTTTTATATAAATTTCTAGATCTAGATCTACCTCATTACTAGAAAATCGACTGAAACTAACTCAGCCAATTTTAGGGTCTAAATCTAATGATAGATCTAGGCCATAGACCTAGATCTATCTAGAATTAAGATCTAGATCTAGATTCTAGATCTAGATCTAGATCTAGATCTTGTAACTTCTTGTTCTATAATTCCAAACTTGTATAGAACTTCTTAATTAAGAGTGTGCGACTGTGCGTCGTCTCCTATGGCTTATTAATTAAAAAAAAAAAAAAGATTACAATCTAGTTGTCTAGATTTATAGACCAGATCTAGATCTAGATCTAAATCTAGAAATCGAGATTTACACACCATGAACCACAGCTTAAAAAATGTTCGTATTCTGTGGGGACTGTGCCATGAAGAGTGAACTTCCTGAAGGAGACGAGAGTCTTGCTTTTGCAGTCTGTTTATGTGTGTGTGTGTGTGTGTGTGTGTGTGTGTGTGTGTGTCTAACTAAGCGTACATAACTCCATTATGATCTCTCAGGTGTGTGTCTGTATTGCTCCTCTGAACACGAATGTCATGACTAGTGCGCGACCGTATCATAAAAGATTTACGATTTTGGTAAAGCTGAGATCACAATCATTTTTACTTTTACGGTGTGAGCATGTTCATTTTTTTTTTAATTATAAAAAAGGACATTTTCAGACGCCATAAAAATTACTCGTTATTTAGGACAAGGTGACCAAACTGACCATACGGCACTTTAAAAAGATTAGTGTATGTCACAGATTTCTATGGGGTGTGTATGTGTGTGTGTGTGTTGAAGCGAATTAAAGAAGAATTCTAATCTTTAAAAAAAAAATCATTCTAAACGTTTACATGTAGATATCTAGATAATTATATGCTTTAGTAGCCTAGTTGTGTAAATGTATATACACACTTAATAATATGAGTCTTATGATCTTCCAAACGTTGCCGTGCAAAATCATAGTAAAACAGTTTATTGCATATATAACGAATTGTTAAAATGCACGTTATTATAACTAGACTAGCCCATGTTGGCTCGGGTGGAACGATTTATTACAATGAAGTGTTAAAACGAAGATAAGATAAACGTTATTGATCCTCAAGGGAAAAGTGTTACGGATTAATAGTACATTGTGCAAATAACACAACACTATATATTATGAGCATAGCTCTCTTACTTCCTCTCTCTCTTCTCTCTCTCTCTCTCTCTCTCACACACACACTCTCTTTCCCTCTCTCTTCTCTCTCGTTATCATTTTATTACGTTTTCAGCAGCGTGACAATTACTTGGAAATTTAAGGGGCAATAAAGCGATAGTAGCGATCAGTAAATAATTATGACATTAAACATTAGACACTCTCTCTCTCTCTCTCTCTCTCTCTCTCTCTCTCTCTCTCTCTCTCTCTCTCTCTCTCTCTCTCTCTCTTCTCTCTCTCAACCAAGCTGGCTTTGTAGATATATGTTGCTGTTTCTGTAACATTATTTTTTTTTACGAAACGGAGTTGTTCACCCCATGTCAAATCCTCCAAACCTCTACCTTTCGACCTGTCTGACTTGGGGACGCTGCCGGAGACAAATCTAGAAACACCGTAAACGTTCGGTGGCCTGATTTTGGCTCAAACAAAGAACTGTGGGCCAGAACAAAGATAATCCTCATCGAGACAGAGACCAAAAGGGGTAAATGTGATGATTGTAGTAGTAGTAGTAGTAGTAGTAGTAGTAGTAGTAGTAGTAGTAGTAGTAGTAGTAGTAGTAGTAGTAGTAGTAGTAGTAGTAGTAGTAGTAGTAGTAGTAGTAGTAGTAGTAGTAGTAGTAGTAGTAGTAGTAGTAGTAGTAGTAGTAGTAGTAGTAGTAGTAGTAGTAGTAGTATGATACAGAGAAGCAGGCCAACAACTATAGAGGCTTTAACAGACGGAGCTAGACCTAGGGACCAAATAATGATGCTAGCGACTGAGGGAATAAGGTGAAAATAGGTTAGAAGGACAGCCAGGGTAGTAGTAGTAGTAGTAGTAGTAGTAGTAGTAGTAGTAGTAGTAGTAGTAGTAGTAGTAGTAGTAGTAGTAGTAGTAGTAGTAGTAGTAGTAGTAGTAGCCACCGAACGTTTACGGTGTTTCTGAGGCATCTGTTGGTGAACGGTTGTAGTTTTGTGGTGCTAGTCTTGGTCGCACGCCATGTTTCACAGCCGTATCGTTTCACAGCACAATCGACTTTACGTTAGTATTGAAGATCCGGATCTTGTTTCTGACTGATAGTGCCGTATACGGTACCTCCAAATTGGTTTGAGGGTGTTGGAGGCATATATGGCCTTTTGATTCGGCATCTGATGTCTTCGTCTATGCCCCGTCTTTGTTAACAACACTACCAAGATAGACAAACTTGTCAACCTCTTCAATGTTTTCGTCATGTAATCGGAATGCACTAGCCTGTTTGTTGTTGATTCTCACGGCTTCAGTCTTTTTTATGTTTATCTGGAGTCCAGTTTTCCCGGCTATTTCTACCGCACGATAAAGATTCTCTTGTGTGTCCTGTTGCTTTTGGGAAAAGGCTAATGTCGTCTGCAAAGTCAAGATCCTCCATCTGCATCATGAAGGTCCACTGGATACCTTTCCTTCGACCTGTTGTAGACTGTTTCATAAACCAGTCAACCACCACAAGGGGGGTCGTTGGGAAGAGCAAGCAACATTGGCGGACGCCAGTTTGCACGTTGAACGGTTCCGTAAGATTCTCGTTGTTGATAACTTGACAAGTGGCGTCTTCGTAGAGTTGTTGGATGATAGTTACAAACTTTGTTGAAAAGCCGTAGTGGTACATTAAACATTTCGTCCGACGCTGTCGAATGCCTTTTGAAAACACTGCAACAAACACTGCATATAGACCTAGTGGCTCCTCGATGATGATGCGCATGGTAGCTATGTGGTCTGTGCATGAGCGATCTTGTCGGAAGCCTGCTTGCTCATCACGTAATCTCTTGTCCAGGGTTGACTTCAGCCTCTCCAACATGATTCTAGTTAAAAGTTTGCCCAGGATTGATAGCAGCATGATTCATTACCAGTTACCGCAGGATGAAAGGTCCCCTTTCTTGAGCAGCTTTACAAGGTCTTAAATTGCTGTCGTTCCCAGACTTTGCAAAGGAGTGGGTGCAGTCGAGGTCTGTATGTCGACCATAAGAGCATCAGGCGGTATGCCGTCTGGATCTGCTGCCTTGCCTGACTTGAGAGACGTAATGGCATTGGCGACCTCTGCCCTGCTGGGAGTGTTAATGTCTAGGAAATCGGTTGGGAGTGGGATTTCTGATGGGGCCCGTGGATCGGGTCTGTTGAGTGTATCCGCTCATCTTTCCCTCAGGTCTTCCTATGGTGTTTCCGTTATTGTCTTTGACGGGCGGCTATGGGTTTTGTTCTTCCGTGAGAGAGAGAGAGAGAGAGAGAGAGAGAGAGAGAGAGAGAGAGAGAGAGAGAGAGAGAGAGAGAGAGGGAGAGAGAGAGAGGGAGAGAGAGAGAGAGAGAGAGAGAGAGAGAGAGAGAGAGAGAGAGAGAGAGAGTCTTGGTGATCTCGTACAGTCACTTCATATTTCGTTGGTCTTCTGCAATCTCTGCCTCTTTTGCCAGACCCTCTACGTACTTTCTTTTGTCTTTCCTAGCACTTTTCTTCACCTCTCTATTTTTCTCCCAGTATCGAACTTGCAGCATGTGCTTTTCCTGTATGTCCTGGGTCTGGCTGATCTGGTGTTTCAGGTTCTTCCTCTCAGGGACGAGTGTCCAGGTGCCGGTTGAGATCCACTCATGGTATTTCCTGGGCTTCTTGCCCAAAACTGTGGAACATGTCGTCTTCCAGGTCTCTCGTATGCTTTGCCACTTTTCTTCAATTTGATATTAAGGAGAGCACGCTCAACTTGTTCCTCAGTTATACTTTTAATTGCTCTGCTTTTTATTCCTTCCCAGACATTGTACATTACACTCGTCGTCCTGCCCTGTCGTTAAAAGCCTTGAGCTTGTTTTTAAGTACTGCAAGAACTAGGCGGTGATCTGATGTTGCGTTCACGTCGCGTTTCACCATAACGTCCCAGTCACCCCGGTCTCATACAGGGCTCTGATGTTCATAGGACAATATCCTGGTCTTGGTCTTGGTCTTCAGAGAAGTTGTCGGCACACCGGATTCACTAAGGCTTTCACCGGTGCATGCCATGAGCTCTACAGGAGAGGACCCCTCCTCAACCAAGCTGGCTTTGTAGATATTTGTTGCTGTTTCTGTAACAGTATTTTTTTTACGAAACGGAGTTGTTCACCCCATGTCAAACCTCCAACCTCTACCTTTCGATCTGTCTGACTTGGGTGACGCTGCCGGAGACAAATCTCCAGCCAGCATAGCTCTAGAGGTCATTGAGACGCGCAAGCCTACCAACAAACGACAAGGCGCCACTCTTTGAGAGGTTTGTAATGGGTGTGATAGGAGAAAACTGAAAAGACGTCATGTCAATGTTTAGCCTACTTCTAGGCCAGTGGGTATTCTTTTAACTACAACAACATCTGGTTGGATCGGTGATCGGCTGAGACATACACAGGACTCACGAACATGACTGTTTCTTTTCGTAAAATGGTCGTTATGGGTAACAGTCGCTAAGCAGTATTATCTTATAATAGACCGCGCGTTTAAGAAAACCAGACAAAATACGTTGCTTT